>JACXGM010031592.1:0-12914 GCA_016801145.1 Umbra pygmaea
AAAGTATATTTAAATGTACTTGAAATGTATTTTATTTATCCTAAATATACTTCTAATATATTATTTTGGTATGTATATTTTGAAAGTATACTTCAAATATACTTAAATACATTGAATACATACTTATGGTTAAACATAAGTATACTAGAAGTATAATACTGGAGTATAATTTAAATATACTTTTTTTTTACTTGGGATGTTTGATGGTGACAGACAGGTGGTTTAGGTATTTCAGCAAGTGCTGATCTACTGGGATATTTCCACCCAACCCTCTCTAGGGTTTACAGAGAAAGGTTGGAAAATCTAAAACATCCTTTGATCGACAATTCTCTGGGCAAAAATGGTTACTTGATGCTAGAGTTCAGAGGAGAATGTCCTGAATGGTTTGAGCTGATATCAAGGCAATAGTAACTCAAATAACCACTTGTTTACAGTTGTGGTTAAAGTTTTGAGAATAGCACAAATTCTAATTTTTACAAAGTCTGCTTCCTCAGTGTTGATGATGGCAATATGAACATAGTCCAGACTGACATTAAAGAGTGATCAGATGAATTGCAAAGAATTGCAACATCCCTCTTTGCCATGAACATTAACATAATCCCAAAATAATATAATTTCCACTGCATTTCAGCCCTGTCACAAAAAGACCAACTGCCATCATGTCAGTGATTGTCTTGCTAACACAGGTGAGTGTGTTGACATGGACAAGGCTGGAGATGTGTGCTAGAAATTGTTGTTCTTCCTCTTTCAACCATAATTACATGCAAGGAAACATGTGCCGTCATCATTGCTCTGCACAAAAAAGGCTTCGAAGGCAAAGCAACCATTTATATCAACCAGATATTCTGCAAGAGGTACAGGGATTGGACTGATGAGGACTGGGGTAAAGTAATTTTCTCTGATGAATCCCCTTTTTGATTGATTTGGCCATCTGGAAAACAGCTTGTCCAGAGAAGACAAGGTGAGTGCTACCATTGGTCCTGTATCATGCCAACAGTAAAGCATCCTGAGACCATTCATGTGTGGAGTTGCTTCTCAGCCAAGGGAGTGAGAACACAACCACAAATAAAGAATGGTTCTAACACATCCTCCAAAGCAACTTTTCCCAACAATCCAAGAACAGTTTGGTGATGACCAATGATTTTCAACATAATGGGGTACCTTGCCATAAGGCAAAAGTGATAAGTAAGTGGCTCGGGGTACAAAACATTGACAGTTTGAGTCCATGGTATCACGTTGCATCAATGATCGGAGGCAGAAGCGTCTTCATTGAAAATTTGTATATTATTTAAACAACAAATCAACTTGACAAGAAACACAGAAAAATAACAAATTAGAAACTACACTAAACATATGAAAGAAAATATAAAGATAACATAATGAACAACACCAATTGAGAAACAACACTATAACAAACACATGAACAGATTAAATAACATAAACAAGTATAAACACATACCTTGACAAGAAACAATGAACCACAAGGGACTAACAAACACTCTGAACAAAATTCCTAACTAATGAAGGAAGGGTGTGCAGGTGAGGACTAATCAACAGAACTGATAGGACAACTACAACATGTGATGGGGTCATGTAAAACAAAGTCCAGGAAACTCCCCAGACCTTAATCCCATTGAGAATTTGTGGTTGATCCTGAAGTGGCAGGTGAAAAAACTAAAACCCCACAAAATATGACAAAGTCCAAGCATTGATCATGCAAGAATGAGCTGCCATCAGACCGGATGTGGCCCGAAGTTAACTGACAGCATGCAATGGTGGATTGCAGAGGTCTTGAAAAAGAAGGGTCACTCCTACAAACATTGACTCTTTGCCTAAAGATAATGTAATTGTCAAAAAAATCTTTGACACTTATGGAATGCTGGTAATTATACTTCAGTATCCCATAGTAACCACCCACATAGAAAAATTGGTCTGGCCCAGTGCCGGGCCACACATGCCACTTACACTTGGCCCACATATCGCAATGAATTACGGTCCTCTAGTGGGCCACCTCTGGTAGCCACATGTGGGCCACATATATTTGACCAGAGCTGGCACAATTCTGGCCCTATGTTGGACCAAACATGTTTTCAAACTGGTTCCAGATTTTAGCCTAGTCTAAGACTAAGCCTGATCCAAGCCACATTCAAGCCACAAGATGAAAAATGTGCATTATTAACAAATGTTTACTATTATTATCAATATTAGTATTAGAAACATTGACAATGTTTATGACATATCAATATCAAAATAAGCAATCTGCTTACATTACACACTTAACACTTCTTGAGAAAGAACAGGTTCTTCAGAACCCCTCAGTCTTTTTACTAACAATGTTCTGAAAGTGCCAGTCATCACATTAAACAACAACAGTTGGCACAGCTTGGAATCAAACTGGCAACCATGCGACTACAAGTCTGACTCCCTACCCACTGAGCCATCTGCACCCTGCAAATCAGCAGACTTAATGCAATTTTTCCGCTAATTACATATTTACATAAAATAAAATGGTACTGTTTAAGTAACTTAAAGTGGGCTTGATTTTGACATTTTTTTGTCAAAATTACTACAGTATGTAGGATTAATTTTGCAGCTGTCTGCCCGGTTCTTCTATGGACACGATTGGAGACTGTTGTGCCAGTCTGTCAGTGACTAGGAGGGCAATTTGGTCGACACTGCAAAAAATGCCCTACTTGAAAAAAGCAAAATATCTTAAATCTGGTCAAATTGTCCTGTATCAAGCAAATAAATCTGCCAATGGGGTAAGCAATTTTTCCTTGCCAAGAGTTCTTGAAATTAGCAGAAAAGCCTTGCCACTGAGAAGCATAAATTTATCTCAAAACTAGATAAAATTGCTTAATTCTAAGCAAGTTCAACTAGTTACAAGCACTTGAAATGTTATTTTAGATATAGTTCCTTAAAATTTAGATTTTTGTCAATTTATCTTACTTTGGGATTTCTTATAATAAAATTCCAAAATTAGCAAAAATTAGCAATATAAGTTACTTTGACTTAAAATTAGCAGCATTAAGCATTCTCACTTTGAGGGTCTTTATTAAACAAAAGCAGGATTTTATTCCAGAGCATATCAGAACATTCAACTCTGATTTCAAAACAAAGGCTGTAACAAGTTTATTTTCCTCTATAGAAATGCACACTGTTCCTTACTGCCAATAAACCAAAAATGTAGAAAAGAAAACACATCCTCTAGTATAATTAGTCTAAACAGTAACAATGCACAAACCATCTCTCCATTTCAAATGACATATCAATGTCAGTGATGCTCAGTAATAAATGTGAGCTACATGTTTCAACAAACACCATATGGAATTATCTACTTACTCGATGAACGCTTGCCATTCAGACATTTGCCACCCAGCACCTTGGTTTGCAATAGATAAAAGTGTGGCAATAGACTTAAGATACAGTAGGTCAAGTGAAGGCAATGAGGTAAAGAGGCCCCTCATAATACAAATCTTTTACAAATGTTGTCACTTGGGTTGTGCCAATGGCAACCATGCAGTTGTCTTGTCTAACAAGGAAGAATGGACTGGAAAGTGCATATCAGTGGAGAAAGGCTTTGGGATCTTCTGAGGGCTAGATAACAAAAAGGTAAATGTAGAATATTAGGAAACATCAGAAAACAAGTAACATGTTTCATTCAGTACTGTAGTAATGTTTCACATATCCCAGTTTGAACCATCATGCCTTTCATACCAATGAGAATCAAGTACTGGATGTCACAGTGAAAATATTTTGCTTGATTTTAAATTGCTTTTGTAAGGGTTGAAGTTATTGTAGACCCTTGGTTGTTATGTGTATGGAAGTAATGGTCATTCAAACATTCCAATAGGGTGGAAAGCTGTTAATGTCACTGCACAAAAAACTCACCGTAAGAACATGGCCTTGCTGCACGAGCCCAGCTTCTTTGGTGGTGCAGTGCCGGATGGGATGAGCAATGGCAGTGCTGGGTAAAATAAAAGAACCACCCCAAAAAGGTACAACATGTTAAACTCTCTAATGCTGTCTAAAATAATAAAGTTTGGATTTTCTAAATTAAATGTTAGTGTACTTGTGGACTTACCTCTAAAGGTCTTGGAGGCTTCATAGCTTGCTTCATCACACCATAGCACTGAAACTTAGAGTAGAAGGGTGATGGTGCTCTCTGTTCCTAGCCATTGCCCCTCAGAGTGTCTCACCTGCTCCAATTCAATGTTAATGAATAGGACATATCCTGGGATGGATAATTTAGCTCAGTCTCCTCCTCTGAAAAGCAGATGTGTACACTTAAGAAAGAGGACACACAAATATCTAATTATCATTAAGTTCGTTCATTTTGAAAAGTGTACAGTCATTTGGCTGAGACTTTCTTATATTGATGTGCTTGTATTTTGTATCATTCAATGTTTATACATTTTTGATTGACCATCAATATCTTCCTTTAGTTGAATTATTTTGGTACAGTATAAATTAATTCTTAATTCTCTGCATCTTATATTTTTCTGTCTTATTGTTCTACACCTGTTCCAAAATGTTTTGAACTGGGATGACTGTACACGGCCAAATCAATAAATATTTTCAGTGGTTTCTTAACTTTTAGGCTCAATTGTAGCAAGAGTTGGGTAAGTTAGTTTTTAAAAGTTACTTTTGTAAAAGTAAATTACAGTAAATCAGATTACTTTAAAAGAATGTAAAAGTATCTTCTAAAACCCAACTCTGCTTGTAGCTAGCTAAATGTTAAACACTGCTAAATAGCTGTTTGCCCTTGTTAGTAAATGTTTGAGATTGTGTTCATGAAGGCGTTAATGTTCCTTATCTGGCTGGCTGGCTAGCTAGCTAGGTAAGTTAGCTAACGGCTAAAGTTACAGACAGCTAACTTAAACCATGGAAAAATTTAATTAAAAAAGCCAAATAAATACAATTATTTATTTACTTAGTAACGCTTTAATATGTGTTAATAGGTGTTACTTACCCCTGAAGATAGAAAATGCAACTTCATCGAGTTCACTCATTACTCGAAAGTTCTGTCAGACTGGAGAAAGAAAAACTTGGACACAGCTTCCTATTCTTTTGTTTTACTGTCAGATCGCAACCGACTGAAAGGTGCATATAGTGCCACCTACTGTACCGGAGTGAGAGGCCGGTCATACTGTTAAATAGGTGCACTGAACAAATAAATATCTTCTCCACGATGGTGGAAATAGGCTCAAAGATGATTTAATGTGCATTATGTTTTAAAGAAAATCTTTAAATACCATTATTGTATTACAGTTATATTTAGTTAGAGTATTTTTGTGCTTAACAAATGTGGATTGAACACTCTATACTTACAACTTAAAGCATATAAATGAGTTTTTCCCATAGAACATCACACACAAACAATATTATTTGATACACACACACACACATAAGATTTATTCACTTGGTTAGATCTTGAGTTTTTTGCTGACTACAATTATTTATTTATCTCATTTGACTGTGGGACAAGACTGGCCACACGTATGTGGCCCAGAGGTATTTGCGCCAAATACTTTGGTCAGTAACTGGCCCACATGTTGTTTGCCGCATTAAAGCCAGTGCCACCTCTGCCACACCTGGGCAATGTTCGGTTCACATGCCGTACGCCAGTGCCGACTGAATGCCACCTGTGCCAGCTTCACGCCAGATGTGGGCCAACTATGTCTGCTACCTGGGCACTGACGAAAACATCTAAAAACACTGAAGCAGAAAACTTTGCGGAAACCAATACTTGTGTTTCATTCTCAGAACCTTTGACCATGACTGTACTAGCCGACTACTGAAGCTAGCTAGCTGATAGCTAAAGGTAACTTTAAGACATGGTACTCTATCTGAAATAACAAGCTAATGTAGTTATCTAACTTCTGCAATTTTAAAGAAAGATTGAATGTGTTGAGTTTGCTTGACAGCTTCAGAGCCGGCTATGTAGAGTATCAAAGCTGTACTGCTAGCTAGGTAGCATTTTTACTGTACAACAGCTACTGTAGTACAGTACAGCTACATGGCAAGTCTACATGGCAAGTCTTTTCATAATGAAAATGATCATAATTAAATTGATCTTGTTTATTACCAGATGTAGCACTGTCCCTGAGGCTATTTATTGCCTAGTTTATTTTGGATAAATATGTCTGTTGTTGCGAGAAAAAACCTGTAACCACAAGAAATAGATACAAACAGGAACATAAGCTAGCTATGATAAGCAGATGAGGTTTACATACATCAATTATTTCAAAAGTAATCTGAGAAAAGATCACCTAGTTAGATGGCTGTACACCTAAACTTTTTAAACTACAATTAAATTTGTAAACTATATTGTTGATAACGTAATGCAATGTACTTACTGTCTCAAAAAACGTATCTCCCCGTTCACTATAGAAAAACCTTGTAAGCAACTGTCAGGGTGACTGCTAATACATTTAGAATGTGTTCCTAATACAGTGGCCACAGATAAAAAGCCTAGACTTACAAAAAGATGCACCAAAAACCTTTGACAAATTTGAACATTATATTTCTCTATTTTGTAAAAATACTATAATAAGCCAAATGTTCATTTAAATTAACACTGTCTGGTGCCTCAGACACATTCTTACACATTTCTACACTGGAATAAATCTTTCCTTGGAACTGTGTCTGAAGCCGAGCCTCAAATGTAGCTATCTTAACAAGAAGGAGAGTACAGCAACTACAATATGACATGGTACTTACAGATGTAGATACACTAAAGTGGTGGAAAAAGGGGAGGGCTGTACCGAGTTGTAACGAGGTGTACCTCAGCCGATTTAATTAAATTTCAGTGGATTTAATTAAATTTCAATTTTCTTTTTAAAGAAAACAATACAATGATTGGCCTCCAGCGTTGTTTCTTAAGCATTTAAATAACTAGAGCAGAAGAAATGTAATGTGCCAGTGAAGTCTAAAGTGCCTTGATAAATATAGTCTAATGAACTAGCAGAAAAACTGCCCCAGCGGTTTCTTTTGTCTATCCTGTCTTAACTTCCTTTGCGTTTAAAGAAACACAAAAATATGTAATTACAGTAGGTGAAATTGTCTATACTGCCTATTGTATATTTAAAATAACTTTTCATTCACAAATCCTACACAGTCTAAACAGTGCATAGGACACATGTAAATTGAAAATTGTAGTTGTACTCATACAGTACCTAAACAGTGATCAATTCAATGAAAACACATCATAGAGTATCATCTACTGGAGAGTATATTTGCGAATAATCATTGTACCTTTTTTTGTCAAAAAAATATAACCTATAATTAGTTCAACAAACTACACATGTAATTGATACAGTATATCAAAGTACTTTTTTATTACCCAAAAATGGGAAACGAACAACATGGGTAACGACGTTGTGTTTTTAAATCGTCAAATAAACTCACAGATATCCTATTTCTCAATCTGTTTATGATATGAGGGAAAACATGTAGCCATGCGGCAGCCATATTATGGAAGTTCATTCAACAGACACGAGTTAAGATATACATACGAATCTTAGATGGGATTACCTTTTATAACAATTGTAATTCCAGCAATGTCATTATGAATTACCACAAAAAATCGGTTGTACAAGTAAAGATGTACTATTTTATATTTTCCTGCTGTATTTTCTTTTCAGTTCAGATTCCTCAACCACAATTTCCTGTCTCATTCAGCAACTGGTAGAAGATGGAATTTGTACCATGTTGACATTGGCATTCTGACCAAAATGGGTAACAAATGACATTGTGTTTTAAGTTGTCATATGAAATCATGGAAGTCTTCACTATATGTGTTACTGCTTCATTAAAAAAATTGTCTTTAACGGCCTATTGTATATTTAACATACCTTTTCATGCCCAAATCCTTCACAGACTAATTGCTAACACAGTTTAATAAAGGTAGTGAAATGTACATGTTGTTTTACATGTTGTTTTTAGAATTATTATTATTATTTAATTGTTGTTTTAATTGTCAAATAAATATTCCTGTAGGAATTTGTTTAGTTAAAAGCTGGATGTCAGCTTAAATAATGAACTGTCTCACAATGGGCTATAATTAGTTAAAGTAGAATTCTGTGCAATTTCAAAACGTAGCTCTGTTGTTTGCATATCTGAAGTGCTGTCAATAGAGTTAATAGCTCAAACAATCTGTATTGCCATTAAACATTTATGGGGGAAAGTTAAAAAACGTGCTTTGAGCCACTAAACCTGTTCGAAATGTCAATAAGTAAGCATTAACACACGACAGACTGTGCATTGCCAGGGAATACCCGCACACCTCAGCAGTGTCGAAAGCCACGAGGCTCAAAGCCGACGGTTGCCAACATTTTATTTGTGAAAATTAATGTTTTAATTAGTATTTTTAGCGAAAGAAAATAGTCAAGAGGCGTGCGGTTATCGTGAAACATTAACGTACCCCCCACCACTACTTTTACTGTTGCCTTGTTAGTACGCCACAATCAAGTAGTTCCTATAAAACGGATAATTTAGATTATTTATCACAAGGTCTGAACACTTATGTACAGTTTAATTTAATTTAAATGCCATTTGTAAGCCAGTTTGCTTTAGTGATGCATTTTTTATGCAATTCAAATGTTTAGGTGATACAGACCTTACTTTCAGCCTGCTAGCTACTGTACTGATGACACTATGGTTAACGCAGTCAAGCCAACATGTGCAGTTTTGCATTATAAGCGTGTTTCTTTGAATTTGGTTTCTGGACATTTATATAGGTACATCCATCAAAAGCCACATTATGCAATCTTGTCGGAAAACAAAACGTTATGAATACGGGCATACTTCCATGTATTATGCAGGTGCCGTCATTAACAGGCTATAATTAATTAAACTCCTATTAATTTAATATTCGTTCCCGTTTATTGCCCCCTGAATAGACTGGCATAGTTTGGGCAAAATCAGCACCAATCGCCGTAATCTTGAAAAAGCCTAAATGAAATAATTAACCATGTGAATATAGGTATGTAAATGTGAAAACTAATTTCTACTAGTAAATAAAATATTTGCTTATGTTTTTTGCATATGCGGTTTAAACACCTTTCTGTATACATTACCTTGGAAAATTAACTAATTGCGACATCCATTATAAGGTTTGCACAGAAGGTCAGTGTTTATCCCAAAATCTTTTATAAACAGTTCACTTGACACAGTCGTGCGCTGTCAAATTGCAGGATTCAATTCAGTCGCATTGCACTTGAACATAGCCTTCGTCATCAGAAAAATGCTGTTAATTTAATTTGCACTGTTATTACAAATAATGTAATAGCACACATAAAATATAATTAATCACATGCATTAATTATCTTAATTTTGCCGGTAGAACGGGTAGGCTATCACAATTCCTCTTTTTTTATAATAAAGATGTCAACTGTAGGATATTTCTTGATTTTTTAAAATATGAAGAAAGGCGTCTAGGGTTAGATGGATATTAACAACCCAACCCGTGATATGTGGAAAACTCAGTGTGTGAAATGTTAGTGGTAGGTCACACATTAGGCTAACGAGCCAGCCACCGGTGTATTGACAGTTATTGACATGACAGCCACTAGCTAGCTATCGCTTCGTCATGAAAAAACACTTTCTTACAAAAAAGATTAGATTACTTAAAACCTGTGGCTGGTTAGCATGTCTACATCAGTGACAAACGTTTTTGTGGTAAGTGAATGTTAAAATAGTTTTTATTTTTTAGATGGTCTTATTTGGAAGTTGGTGTTGAGATTTGAAGCGAGAGGAATTATCCGCCATGTTTTTTATTTTGTTCAGCTCCTCAGGGGGGCGTAGTGATACTTTTTGATCACATACTAAGCACTTTAGTGAAAAGGCAACATTCTACAGTGCGGATATCAGGGAATTGTCAAAGGCTTGGAATGCAATTTTAGCCAATCAAATTGCAGATATCACCGGACCCGTTATATAATACTCAATATCCATGTGCAGTGATTCCTTATAATGAACGAGTTTGAACAAATAAGTCTGTGTACATACCTCTGTTTTTTCCCATTTCCCAGTGAAGTCCACACTAGTCGATTGTCAAAGACATACAATGAAATATTTGGTGTTCATGTCCAAATAATTTAGCAAGTCGGCCAGGTAACCTGACAACACTTCCTTGGCAGCTCACGGACTGATTCAACAGCGCGATAACTCTTGAACTCTTGGGAGCTGTGAAGGCAAGTGTCAGTTTACAGCCGATCAAAGTAGTTTATGGATTTAACCGCGGGACATTTTCTTTTTTGCAGAAAAAATACGTTTTGGAATATTGCATTGTATGACTTCGACAATTTAAATTCAAATGTTTACATTAAACTAGAGTTAAAAATGTTGCAAATAACACTTGAGAAATGTTTGAGGTTTAGTAGCCTGATAGTGTAGTGCCTCTTTAAGAGAGGAGTGTGCTTTGTAACATGTGATCAGAGTTTACTATTGGAAAAGTATTCATTCAGTTTGCAATGACTTTCAACCCAGTGTGCAGCCACTTGGTAAGCTCTCTTAATTATATCCTGTTTACACTGGGTTTCCCTTTCCGTGGGGTGAACACGGACCAGTAATAAACCAACACGGCCTGAAAGCGTTAAGCCAAGTTTGCCACTACCCTATCAGCATTGACCAGTGAAGGAGCACCAAGGGAAGAGGATCAGGCCGAATAGACCCATCTGACAGACAGCGCCTTGGTCAGTGCAGGGAAAGGAAGATGGACTCGGCAGAATTAGTGGCCTTAAAAGGAAAGCGCTCAACAGCACAGAGCTCTTTCAGTAAGAGAGCCAAAAAGCTGCCTCTCACAGCACTGGACTCGACTATGTTGATGTTCTAGAAAAAGTGGATAGCGATGGGGAAAAAACTGAGAAAGAAGCAGCTCATGTAGAGGAAAAAATGGCGACGTGTCTTGCCACCGATACAGAAATGCTCCGGCTCACTAAGGAGATGTTATGGTCTAAACTCGCCTATGTCTACCTTAAATTGTACGCCGACGGTGCAGAGGAAAATGTACTGAAGTGGAGAACACTGATGTGACTGAGTTGTGGGAGGATGACGTTCAAGGCCTGAGAGAGGGCCTGGTGGAGAGAATCGAAATACTTGAGGAGAAGGTTGTTGAATGGAAAAGTCTGGTCCCAGGAGCAAAGACAACAGTGTATAAGCAGCAGCTATACAAGCTGGTCAACAGACTACATGACTGGGTACAGAGCTGGGAAAAGTTGAAGTGGGTAGAAGAGGTCAACGGGGGAGGAGAGGTTGAAGATGCAGGTACTAATGAGCATAGCAAGTCTGGCAAGGGGCCCACTAGAGCTGGGATGCAGCCCCAAATTCCCAGTGTAACACCTGTATATATTACTGGAGCAGCTGCATTTCCATATGCACCACCACAAAGCATCCCCGGCCTGCAAACACAAGACCAGACTCTACACTAAACATATGAACATAATAATGAAATGTACAAAACAGAACAAGAACAACCACGTATCTTGACAAGAAACAATGAACCGCACCAAACAAACGAACACACAGAACTAAATACCATACTAATGAGGGGAGGGTGTGCAGGTGTGGACTAAACAACAGATCTGATAGGCTGACAAAAACATGTGATGGGAACATGTGACCAAAGAGCTGGAAAACAGAACCAAAGCAAAACACACAGTGACGAAACCATCACAAAGTGAAACATGGAACAAGCACAGAAACTAGGCACATACACATACTGGCAGAACTAAAACACCATGCACAGCACTGAAAGAACACAAGGAACCTAAAACAACAATAAACACAAGAATGAACTAAAACACTGGTAAAGGTAACAAAGAAGTCTATGAATAATATAAAACACCTACCCTCCTTGGGTAGGATGTTACAGCTAACCTATTGGTTGGATGTGATGGGAAGTTGGGTTATTTTACGGGAACAGGTTCTCTGCTGTGGACTCACTAACTCCCAATCCTTCGACGTGGACTGTCCTTGCTTCAAATCTCACGAAGCTCTCCGACCGATCTCCCTGCACGATATCCACCGCTGGCCGCTCTTCTCCCCGCGGAGAAAGCAAAAAAAAGAGACGAGGAACCCGCAGAGGATACATTGCCAAACTGAAGGCTTACCTTTGGACAGGTATCTCGCTTCGTGGTGTCCCTGCTGCCTGGGTGTATCGTTGGCTCTGTCCTGTTTTCCCCCGGTTTCAGAGTCATATTACTCGGGCTGCTCTCCAAAATAGTCTCCACTCTCGGCCGCAAGGTGCTATTATCGGAAATCTCCGCTCATTAAGAAAAGTGTCCTCATCTTACGCTTCAATTCCTTATCCGAAGATGGCGCTGATAAATGCCCGCTCGGTGGTGAATAAAACCTTTTTATTAAATTATTTTTACTCTTCACTCAACCTGGATTTTATGTTCATCACAGAATCCTGGATAAAGGTTGGCGATTTAACTCCCTTCTCAGAACTCGCATTAGTGGACATGGGGGCGGGATCATAACAATTTTAAGTAACTCTTCACGCTGCCGGCTTGTCCACATAGCCCATTTTTCAAGCTTTGAAGCTCAATTCCTCCACCTTGACTGGAATGGTCCTATAGGTTTAGTGGTGATCTACCGCCCTCCTCACTCTAATAAGGATTTTATTCAGCATTTTACGGAGTAAAACAATATTGCCACAAACTATGACCGCTTTCTATTGGTGGGTGATTTTAATATCCATGTGTGCTGCCCAGTGCCGGGGTGGGTAATCGGGAGAACCGGGAGAGTTCCCGGTGGGCCGCTAGTTGTTGGGCCGGTAAGGTGGTTCGTGAAAAACTATTTTATAATCGCTATACTTGTTGCAATTCGGACTGGGCCACCTGCCTGCAGATTTGAGGTAGTGCGGCCCACTCTTCGAGCGCACCTCTCATTCACGTCACACACAAACA
>JACXGM010031593.1:0-12913 GCA_016801145.1 Umbra pygmaea
TCTCAGCCGGGTGCTACTGCTAACTTGGCGCTTTCCTTTTTGCAAGCTACAGTTCTCTGTGTCTCATACAATAGCTGAACCGTTTCGCCAAAATAGGTTTTTATTTACCAAATCACATCGCAATTCACATACGACATCCTACACAAACGCATAGCGCAGGTGATGGTACGGTACCTACTGTCTAGTATAGCTAAAGCCAGCATGCCAATTACAGTACCGGTTCAAGATCCATTGAGGTTTTCTCTGGATACGAATGTTGAAATCTCGTGGACCGATCAGATATAGTTGAATGGAAATGTGCCTACCCATTAAAACAATACTGTATTTTACTTCTAATCTAAAAATAAACTATGTATACACCAAGAAGATGTCAATTAATTTCCCTATGAACAGCAGAAGTGGGGGACAACAAGATTACTGATGCCATTTTTCGCACACAGTCCTTTAAGATGGATCCCATGGATAGTCTAGAGAACCTTGCGTCAGGCCTGGAGACAGTGGCAGTAAACAGGTTTCAGACCCCCACAGTTGGCAGTGGACCAAATGAAAGCCCAGCTATAGAGATATTAAGGTATATAATTTTGCAATACTATAAGAAATGTATTAATGTATAAATGTATTATTCATTATGAACATTAAATATCTATTTCACTGCGTTACTTAACAGAGGTAGGCTTGATGGATGGTAATTATACTTCAGGAATGTAATTCTACTTGTGTTTCTCCCTTTAGAATAAAAGAGCAAATGTCAAATCAGTGTTTTGAGATGGCTGTGAAACTTCAAACAGGTAAGTGATGTAACCCTTTAATGTGTTGGGTGTGTATGTAACAGTATGTTCAGTCACCTCAAATAAAAAGATGGCCCTTTGGTGAAGACCATAAAACTACATGAAATAAACAGGGAATTTGCTTTGGGAATTTGCATTTTCCTGACATGGCTTGGTTCCTCTCGTCCCCAGAGAGTGAACGGTCACTGCAAGTCATTACAAATTTATTCTGAGTGTTCTTCTTTATCCTGTGGTGAAACATTTCTATCCTGAGTTATTATTAATAAAATAGACAGAACAAGTTTATAACATAGTCCCATCTGTATATGGGACTATATTTTACATTTGAGTAATTTTGTTCTTATCCAGAACGGCTTACAGTAAGTGACTGGAGAACACATTGAAAGGGATCTTTAACCTAACCATGTCCAGAGGCTAAGATGGTCTACACTTTCTTTGTGGATTTTTTATGTGATCCATTTTTGGACACATTTCAGCCTTCTGGCAGAGGCCACCTTATGGGTGTCAATAATGTCTTCATGATGCTTTTGAACAAGGTCCTGGACCAGTGGGACGCTAATTAGCTCTGTTACACTCTGTTGTTTTACATTTTTTTGCTAATGCACCAATTGATCCCAAATGAACATCTGGTGTGCATTGAGGTTATTTTCATCCAACAAAGGTAAACATGTGAAGTTAAAGGTGCTATATGTAAAACGGACAGCCTGCATTAAAAAATGGGTACTGCAGTTCAAATTCAAAATACCTGAGTTTTATCCCTCCGCCCCCTCCTCCCCAGAATCGAAACTAACATGACGAACAAGATCAGCGCAATCATGACAAGCAAACCCTGTTTTACTACATCTATGGTCATGGAACCGTTTAGAAACATGCCAAGTTTTTTTAGGTTGTGTAGAATCTCTATGATCTCGTTCGTTTGTTTGCTGCTTCCATGGCCGTAGCGCGCTGGGTTTGCGTTTTTACGGGTATGCCTGGCAATCCATTCGTGCTGTCAAAATGGGCAGTTGATAACAACACACAGGCCAAAACATAAACATAAATTCCGTCACGGAACGTACTTTTCCAAAAGAAAAAATACTATATGTGTTACATATAGCACCTTTAACTAAACAGAATTACCACTTGTTCTTTAACAGGGGAAAGCAGCCGATTTTGCAACACATCTGATGCTGAGAAAGACTTGTGAGTAGATTTAGTTTGCAATATTACACAATATTTTTAACCAAATTTCTTAACTGAGATTAAAATGTTTGTCTCATTTTAATCCACAGGGCAGATTATACTAATGCACTGGAGGAAGCAAAAATCACTCATTTTAACCAATCATTGGCCTTACACAGGTAAATACCTTACTGATTGTAGGGTTGTGAAACATTTACACGGGTAACTAATGTATTGATAGTAGGGATGTGACTTTTTAAATAACAAAGACAGAACAGGTTTAGTAAATCATGCTTGCAGTAGAAATACAACATTTTAAAGAATATAGTGCAGGTTCAAAAACAAGTGAAATCAACTAGGTTGAATCTAGGCAGGTTAATAGCATCATGTGGGTAAACAATTGTGTACCAAGAAAAACTATCAAAGGAGAGATGTTTAGAAAAGAGTTTGTTGCCAGACTCTAAGCAGCAGTGTCAGCATAAGTTTGTGGTCAAAAGTTCTGGTAAGACACAAGTATTGGTCTCCACAATGTTTGCTGCTTCAGTGTCCTTAGATCTTTTTTGTCAGTTGTTACTATGATATACTCAAGTATAATTACAACTATTCCATACGTGTCAAAGGCTTTTATTGACATTTTCGTTAAGTTTATGCAGAGTCTGTATTTGCAGTGTTGACCCATCTTTTTCAAGACCTCTGCAATCCACCCTGACATGCTGTCAATTAACTTCTGGGCCACATCCTGACTGATGGCAGCTCATTCTTGCATGATCAATGTTTGGAGTTTGTCAGAATTTGTGGGTTTTTGTTTATCCACCCGCTTTTTGAGGATCAACCACAAATTCTCAATGGGATTAAGGTCTGGGAGTTTCCTGGCCATGGACCACATTTTTTAATGTTTTGTTCCCTGGGCCACTTAGTTATCACTTTTGCCTTATGGCAAGGTGCTCCATCATGCTGGAAAAGGCATTGGTCGTCACCAAACTGTTTTTGGATGGTTGGGAGAAGTTGCTCTTGGAGGATGTGTTGGTACCATTCTTTATTCATGTCTGTGTTTTTAAGGCAAAATTGTGAGTGAGCCCACTCCCTTGGCTGAGAAGCAATCATACACATGAATGGTCTCAGAATGCTTTACTGTTGGCATGACACAGGACTGGTGGTAGCGTTCACCTCGTCTTCTCTGGACAAGGTGTTTTCCGGATGGCCCAAACAACCGTTAAGGAGATTACTCAGAGAAAATGACTTTACCCCCATCCTCAGGTGTCCAATCCCTGGAGATGTTTTTCCTGGAGAGAAATGGCTTCTTTGCTGCCCTTGACACCAGGCTGTACTGCAAAAGTCTTCACCTCACTGTGCCTGTAGATGCACTCACACCTGCTTGCTGCCATTTCTAAGCAAGCTCTGCACTGGTGGTGCCCCGATCCTGCAGCTGAATCAACTTTAGGAGATGGTCCTGGCGCTTGCTGGACTTTCTTAGGTCCCCTGATGCCTTCACAACAATTGAACCTCTCTCCTTCAAGTCCTTGATGATCTGATAAATGGTTGATTTAGGTGCAATCTTACTAGCAGCAATATCCTTGCCTGTGAAGCCCTTTTGTGCAAAGCAATTGTGACAGCACGTGTTTCCTTGCAGGTAACCATGGTTGACAGAGGACGACAATGATGTCAAGCACCACCCTCCTTTTTAAAGCTTCCAGTCTGTTATTCTAACTCAATCAGCATGACAGAGTGATCTCGTCAACACTCTCACCTTTGGTAACGAAACAATCACTGACATGATGGCAGCTGGTCATTTTCTGGCAGGGCTGAAATGCAGTGGAAATGTTTCTTTTTTGAATTAAGGTCATTTTCATGGCGAAGAGGGACTTAGCACTTCATTGCAATTCATCTGATCATTCTTCATGATATTCTCAACTTTTGACCACGACTGTACACCTAAGAAACCTGGTCAGTTTGGTGTTACCCATACAGGACAATACTGCAAAACACACCATGCTAAGAGGAAAGGAGATCTCAGAGGACATGAGGAAGAGGGTAGTGAGAGCACATCCGTTTAGAGAAGGCAATGGAATTTCCTTCAAGTTACCTGTTTACAAATGCTGTTAAAATGTAATCTCTTGATATTTATAACACCTGAAAAGCTATTTATATCGGATAATAATTCCCTATATCGGATAATAATTCTGGGTGTATCTTCATCTTTTATACAAAAGCATGACCATCCCCGCATGGTTCACTTTGAAGCACCATTGCAGCTCTTCTCTGGATATTATACCAGTATCTGGAGTGTGGGAGATGTTTATGTCCTTTGACAGGTGATACTTTGTGTTGTATTTGTCAGGATGCAGGTGTGGCATGCCATCTCTGAGAAGTTGAAACAGCGCGATCCAGAGGCTGAGTAAGTTTTACAAGGAGCAGATTCTAACAACATTCACTGTGTCTCAAAAGGCCCTCTATTTAACGCAGGTTTTTACTGCACTACTGTGTGCTATTGTGGTTGTTTGCAGACATGCCTTTTTGAAAACATAGGACTCCAGCAGCTTCTCAAACTTGCCTTTGTACTAAAAGTATTAAGACGGATGTATGATCAATTTTAATTGGTTTACCAAGGATCTACCTTGCAAGAGTTTTACTCGCATATGCAACGAAAAAATAGTTGTGCGCGAACAGCAAAATTCTTTAGTGAGTTATACACCAAAATGAATACTCTCCTGGTTGTAGTATGTCTGCTATTTTGTTTCATTGATGGTAAGTGCACAAAACAATGCTAAAACCATAATGCAACGCAGAACTTAACGAGGCAATCGTAGCCTAGTTTGACAAAGGCTAACTCTTGAGTGGCTGAAAGTGCAAGCCATTGAATAGGCTGCTAGTTAACTCGTGAGGATTTGTGAGGTCGAAGTGTTATATTAAACAAAAAGATATTTCGTGTCAGAGCACAAAATGCATCAAATATTTTCTGCAAGATTTCAGAGTTTAGTTGAGAATGAGCACATTGTCTCGTACACCTAGCATATTATTACATGTGATCATAAACGCACAGGCCAGGAGCAAGTCTCTGTCAGGCAGCCCCTAACCAGCAACATCTCTACTTTCTGTGGATTTGCGTGCATTTATCACATGGTGCATTTTATTTTCACTCAATAGTTGAGGTAGCTTTATTAACAAAGCATTTAAAACTTTTTACAATTCAGAAGCTTGTGCCCAGGTGCAGACATTCACACACCCTATGCAAATATAGCTCGATACAATTTGATTGACATTTCTCGATGGACGTACCCAAAGCCAAATAACGGAGAATTAGAAATAACCTTCTGGGCTGTTACAAGTTAACAATGAAATTATTATTTTTGAATATCCAACAACATTTACACTGCATTCCAAATTATTATGCAAATTAAAATGAAGTGTCATAAACATTAAATATTTTTGTTTTTCAATCAAACTCATGGATGGTAGGCTCTTTGGATCACTTAAATCAATCTCAGACACCTGTGATAATTAGTTTGCCAGGTGAGCCCAATTAAAGGAAAACTACTTAAGAAGGATGTTCCACATTATTAAGCAGGCCACAGGTTTTAAGCAATATGGGAAAGAAAAGGGATCTTTCTGCTGCAGAAAAGCGTCAAATAGTGCAATGCCTTGGACAAGTTATGAAAACATTAGATATTTCAAGACAACTTAAGCATGATCATCGAACTGTGAAGAGATTCTTGGCTGATTCAGAGCACAGACAGGTTTGTGCAGATAAAGGCATAATAAGGAAGGTTACTGCAAGACAAATTCATCGGATTAAGAGAGCAGCTGCTAAAATGCCATTACAAAGCAGCAAATGGGTATTTGAAGCTGCTGGTGCCTCTGGAGTCCCACAAATCTTAAGGTGTAGGATCCTTCAGAGGCTTCCAGTTGTGCATAAACCTACTTTTCAGCCACCCCAGTCATGTTTTGGGCCAGAATCATTGGGAGAGAGCTGGTAGGCCCCTTTACGGTCCCTGAAGATGTGAAAATGACCTCGGCAAAGTATTTAGATTTTCTGACTGACCATTTTCTTCCATTGTACAAAAAGAAGAACCGTGCCTTCCGTAGCAAAATCATCTTCATGCATGACAATGCTATGGGCATAAAAGGAGAGAAACTCATGGTGTGGCCCCCATCCTCCCCTGACCTCAACCTTATTGAGAACCTTTGGAGCATCCTCAAGCAAAAGATCTATGAGTGTGGGAGGCAGTTCACATCAAAACAGCAGCTCTGGGAGGCCATTTTGACATCCTGCAAAGAAATTCAAGCAGGATCTCTCCATAAACCCACAAGTAAAAATGGATGCAAGAATTGTGAAGATGATATCAAAGAATGGGTCCTATGTTAACATGTAACTTGCCCTGTTAAAATGTGTTTGATTGAATTAGCTTATGATTTATGTAAATATGTATTATATTGTATATATTCAACAATTGACCTTTTTCAGTTCTTTACAACCTATAAAATGTTTTGAGACTCTGTTGTGCATAATAATTTGGAACATTGCATTTTGAGTATTTTTATTTTTGAATAAAAATACTGTTTTCATTGGGTGGTTTGTACCATAAAATTCGACTTATACCCTAACAATTGGTGACTTGAAAATTATACCGACTGTCATTTGCATCAACTATTTAGGAAAATCAGTGTAAAATATAATTTGCATAATAATTTGGACCGCGGTGTAGTCATGCTACTTAGCTAGCAAACGAGACTCAAACAATACAAAATGCCATGTACACATTAGGAGAGCACAGGAAGATCAGTATAAATCTACACTATATTAAAGGGCATAGGAGTGAGATTGAAATGGGGGGTTACACATATTAAGGAAACGTTTCTTATTATTGGGGGGGTGGCACATTACCGGGCTCTAACATATGGGGTGATAGGTACCTCCTGCTCCTATGTTCTTGACATTATTTGAAACAGAAATAATTTCTTGGTGTTACATTTTTTGTTTCTGTGCCTGAAATATGCACTGTAGAATTGAGTGTAATAAAAATAAATCTACTTTCTCTTTCAGTGACCAAGCTGTAGAAGATGTATTCTATAATATACATATCTATCTATATCTATATATATATATATATACACACACATTGTAATTCAGGTTCCGGTTTGAGCATGTGAGTGGAGTGGTTGCATGTGGTGCTTTAGTGAAATATAAAAAATTTCAAATAGCATTCTAAGTTCTGCCAAAACTAATTTTATTAACTAGTTTTTAAGTAAAAAAATATTTATAATGCTGTACGTTATGAAGGGAAACCCTCCCTTTCCAGCAGGCTCTTCTGTTCTGACCGACCCGGAATGTCGTGCCGCTGCTGCCGCTTGAAGAGGCTGTTGAGTCTATCACATATATGCAAAGCAGCAAAGCTCCAAGTCCAGACAGGTTTCCAACTGAGACACGTTCTCGTGCAACCATGAAAACGCAGACATTGTGGCCTTTACCTCACTATTGGCTCAATGTAAGATTCTGTTAGAGTGGAAGTCTCCCCAGCCTCCCTCAATTTCTCAGTGGCTGATGGACATGAAGTATTCCCTTAGTGGATCAAATTCCAAATGTGTGGATGAATGGCAGACTTTTTTATTTCTAATTTTAATAGCTTGCAGAGGCTTCCTTCTGAGCTGCCTTAAGTCAAAGCGTCTTCTATATTTCATTTCGACTCTTTGTTTATTTATTTTGTTTGTCATCTTCTTGTTTGTCTTCTGCCCTTTTGATTAATTAATTTAGTTATTTTAAGTTATTGTCTCTGACTCGTTGTGTCGTGTATTCCGCTTGGGGAGGGATGGGTGTTGGGGGGCTCAGGGAGGGAGGTCCAGGTGTGTTGGATGGAGGGGAAGGCTGGGGAGAAAAGGGGGGGGTACATTCCCTTTTGCTCCTTCATTGTTTTAATTGTTACAAAGAAATATATAAAAATAATTAAACATTTGTCTTAAACATTGTATTTCTACTCTGTCTGCCTATGTTAATTCCTGGTATACATATTAATATGTTGTACTTGATGTATAATGAGGATATGTATATTTTCTTCTCTGTTTTAGAGCCATGAGAGGGTTAACCATTCGTTGCTTAGACCTCTGTTCACAGATAAAGACAAATCAGCAGGTGGGGGCATCTTTTATTCATCAGATGAATTTGTAGTCATTTACATCAAGAACTGATTTAATTGTACCATTGCAATAATGGTAAATAATAATAATAATATTTATTTTTATTTTTTGTGAGTTGAAAAATCAGTTAAAAATTGTTACATTATTCATATTGTTAATTTAAACAACAGATTTAAATGTAACCCAGTTTAACTAGTCTTATTGTTATAAAGACACCTCATTACATAGATTTGAGGGCTGTTATGAATCGTGCTTAATGTTTATCATCTCAAATTACCTGCTTTATATCTAAAGTCAACTTCCAATAGTACAAATATATTAAAATAAACAAATGGGGTTTGAAAGTCATATTTACAGTTAAAAAAATGATCAGATGGGATGAGGTGTCTTTCTGTGTTCATTGTCTGAAGTCAACGTGTTTCTCCTCATTAAAATGGCCTCACTGTAAGTGGCTCTGGATAAGAACATTCGCTAAATGAATGTAAATGGTGCAGTTACTAACTTCTGTTTCTCTGTGGCTAGGTTGTCATCATATGTTATGTATTTATGCTATGTTCTTTTTGACCTTTTTTTTAAACAGAAATCATTTGAGCTTCAGGATGAAATCACAGTCCTACAAAAGCAGAGGCTAGGTATTTCATCACCCACTAACAATACTTTACCATAGAATCTGTATAGGGAAGTGAATATTTGTTTGAACTTATCCTTATGATGGTAAGAGTCTACTTGATTTTATTGAAGATTTGAACAATCAGCTTTTAGTTAATATTTCACATTTTACATTAGAGTGGAGTTGGAGAATTGTCCTGGATCATCCCTGGCAGCCAGCAGCATAGCGCCCTATATTCCCCTGCTGGTTAGCTTCTAAAGCTAAGCAGGGTCGGGCCTGGTTAGTCCCTGGATGGGAAACCAATGCTGCTGGAAGTTGTGTTGGAGTGCCAGTAGTGGGCACTCTTCATTCTGGTCTAAAGATAATTCCCAATGCCCCAGGGCAGTGATGGGGACATCTACCCTTTCTAGGGTGCCATCTTTCAGATGGGACGTTTAACAGGTGTCCTGACTCTTTGTGGTCACTAAAGATCCCATGGCACTTTTCGTAAGAGTAGGGGTGTTAACCCCGGCGTGCTGGACAAATTTCCAATCTGGCCCTTATTCCATCATGACACGTAATCACCCCCAGCTTTCATTGGCTCATTAATTCCCTTTTCCCCCACCCGCTCCCCAAGACATTGCTGCAAATGAGAGTATGTTTTCAGTCAACTTGCCTGGTAAAATAAAACACATCCTGATGTGATGGTTTTTCGCTGGTTGCCACACTGCAGATCTTAAGCGTCTTACACATGAGAAGATGAAGGAAATGGAAGAGCTGAAGAAGAGAGAGCACCCTGAATCTGAGAAGTACAGAAATGTCCTACAGAAAGGCCAGAGTAACCTTGAGAAATACCAGAGGATAGTCACCATCACACAAAATGTCCTGCGGGTATGAGCTTTCAGATCTTAAGAAAATGGTTCATTATTCTTTAGCTGCACAGAAAATCTCTGTTCCACTGTGGGTGCATGTAGTTACTATGTATACATCTAAAAGCATTGGCTTTGTGTACTCAAACAATGTCAACAAGTGCACAATTAGTAAGGAGGGAGATTTTATTACATACTAACTTAACTTAAGCACCACTGCCAAGGATAGCAGCATACTACTTTTGCTGTTAATAATAATGACAGTAATGATGTTTTTTCCCTCTAGGGAATTATTATTGCAAGTAAAGTGAACTGGAGGAATGAACCCAAACTAAGAGACATTGCCATGACGCTGGATGACATTCTCATTTCTGACGAATGAGAATTTTGCAGCAAAGGGGAGAAAACATTGCAACATTCTGGTTACATTGTTTATAGCTAGATGTAATATGTACAGTTTTAGAACATGTGGTCTAAGTCATTTCTTTTATTACAACAGATGAAGTCAAATGCAAAGTACTGCATCGGTAGATTAACATAATTTTGTAAAAATATGTATTCATTAGGTAATTTTTATTCTTTTTATTTGACATATAAAATGTTTTGCTTGAAATGTGTTGTCTTGTGAAATGATCTTTCTGCCAGTAGATGGCGGTATTTGCTATTCGTCCACGGTCTCGACCTTTCCAATACTGCAGAAGTAAACCCTTTTCCTGCAGACGTCATAATTGAGTATATTTTCACGTGTTGTATTTTTCTTAGCTATATTTGTTTGGTAGTGTCACACATTTGTTTGAACAATGCCTAAAGTGAGAGCCCAAAAAAAATCCAGAATACACGAAGATGTTAAACAAAACCAAGGTATGTTTAAATTGATTCTAGCATTTTATGTAGCTTAGCGAAAGAGAGCCAGCCTGGTGGATGGTCTTAGCTTGCCAGCTAGGATGCTAGCTAGTCAACCAGTTGAGACTCATTGCTTTAGACATGCAGATCTAGCGGGTTTTACTTCGACCAAGAGTTTAAAAAACTACCCAGAGAGTCTACAGCCCCCTTTTAACCTTTTCAAATTGTGTCGTTTCAGTGCGTGTTGATGCGAGTGAGGACTTGCATTAATCTCCTACTCTAACAAATGTATCACTTTCATAAGCCTTAATTGCTATCATTCTTAGGGGGGACGTTTGTATCTGTGAAATTAAATTATAAAAATGCATTTGATTTTTTTCCTTTGCACTGTCAATTTTCTTGGGGAGCTTCATAGATCGCAAACTTCAAGTCATCAAGTTTCTTTAGTAACAAGTGCCCCAGTCCCTAAAAATGATAAACACCCTCATACCATCATGGTGCTGTAATCACCAGCAGATTTCAACAGTAGTACTGACGTTTGGGTGATGTGCCTCGTTGGGTTTGTACCAAAAGTAACACTGCACTTCTCCTAAATAGTAAAATGTAAATTGTATTAGTTAACACACCGGTTAAAGAATCTCCTCATTAAAGTTGTAATTCAAGGTGGGCTTTCTTGAGTTACTGCTCCTTTTCTTTTACTCAGTCATGCTAGTAGTGTTTGAGGAATTGTCACATGCACATTGACAGTCTTGGCCATAAAAGCCTGTAGCCCAGGCAAAGTTGACATTAGCTTCTTGGTAGCCTCTCTTATACTCCTACATCTTTACTCATCAAAGTCAGATGTCCTGATCTAGGATGCACCTTAATTGCATCATACCTTTCACTGTGCAGAGTGTTATTCTAGACTTTTGAAATCTTCTTAAACTGGTTCCACTGATCAATCAATCAATCTCTTCAACATAAGAACAATGCACGCTCCTTGGAGCTCATAGTTGCGCATTTGCTTTGAAATTCACTACCCAACAGAAGGAATCTACATTAACTGCTGATTTTACCCTGAATGGATGTGAATGTGAGATTAAATAGCTGAAATGATTTAGGATTGTTATTACGAAAGAGAACCATATTTGATTGTTTTTGTCAAACAGATTGACAGTGCCAGAGGTTTGGGTCCAGTATGCTGCCTAGCATTAGCCCCGGTCCTGCTCTCTTCACTCATTTATTGACTGCTAGTTTTAGTCGTTTTAAAATCATATCAGATATCTATACCATTATGTTGACAGCGTCATGTTAAATTAATGTTGGTCTATTATTATTCTAGGAGTTATGTTCAAAACTGGCCTTGGACAACACATCTTGAAGAACCCATTGATAGTCAATGGGATCATTGAAAAGGTAACGTTGTGTTTTTGCAGTTGACAGTGTGGTCTAACATTGCATCTCCCTGTTTCTGTAACCTTCAGTTATATGCACAGAAATGTCTCTGAGCGGCACTGCAGTCTCATTATTGCGCCATTGAAATGGACATAACCCACCAAAAATACAGTTTTCACATAGGTACCTCATCATGTGTAAAATTGTATTACAACCAATCACAATTAAAAAGGGGGGTTCGGTGTGCTGCGGGTAGTTGCTCTGTTTATATAGGCTAGGCAATGATTGGTTTGTTTATATAGGCTATGTATTAATTGGTTTGTTTAAATAGGCAATGATTGGTTTGGGAAGTGGAATGTTTTAGATCAAGGGTCATAAACTCCAGTCCTGGAGGGCTGAAACACTTCACGTTTTTTATTTTACCTGGTAGTTGATTGCAATCACCTGCTTTCCCAGGTATAAACCAGTCCCTTATTAGAAAGAGAACAGAAATCAGAAGTGTTTCGGCCCTCCGGGACCGGAGTTGATGAACCCCTGTTTTAGATCATGTGACCAAAGTGAATCAGGCAATTGTCAATCAGCTGTCTAGTCTGCTCAGTGTAACACGAATAGTAAGTCTGACTTTATGTTGGCAGGCTGCGCTCCGGGCAACAGATGTGGTGCTGGAGGTGGGACCTGGTACAGGAAATATGACAGTCAAACTGCTGGAGAAAGCCAAAAAGGTGAGAAGTGCTATTTTGTAAGTGAATGTTTGTAGCTTATTAAAAGCTTCTAGTACTAATTGTTTGGTTCATCTTATGTTTCAAGGTAGTGGCCTGCGAGTTGGACGGCAGGCTGGTTGCTGAGCTGCAGAAGAGGGTACAATGCACGTGAGTACTCCCTAATACCAATTAGATTCTTAACTTTAAACAACATTACTTGTATTTGGTGTTGATGCAGAGAGCAGCCGAATGGTGTTGATCCATTCGGCTGCTCAACATGGAACACAGACACTGATCGCAAATCGTCTGTTGAGCACTAGCACTCTCTGGTCACTTTATGCTCTCTACATCTGATGTAGCAGAATTCAAATACACCTTTAAAAGCAATTTTTCCATGCCAATCTATAATATTTACTACTTCTACTGTTGTACATTTTCCAGACCACTGCTTAGTACATA
>JACXGM010031594.1:0-12914 GCA_016801145.1 Umbra pygmaea
CTGACCCCCACCACATCCTGTCCCATCCCCCTTCCTGCCTTAACACCCCTGCCACCCCTGTCACCAACTTCCTGACTCCCCTTTAACCACATCCTGTCACCTACACCCACCCGTCCCCCAACTGACCACCACCTGGTCCACCCCTTCCCCTGACCCCCACTTTGCGAGTTCCTATTGCCCTGTCTATTCTGCAGACATTAAAAGGAGTTCCTGTGGTATAGCCCTCCCCAAACTGAGCTGTCAAAAACTTTGATGACTGGGTTTGAGCTATCTTATAGGCCAGTTTGAAAAAAAAATACTGTAAGGCCAACCCTCCTTGTGTGTGTTCGTGTGTCTGTGTGTGTGTATGTCTCTGTGCGTGTGTGTCTCTGGCAGCCATTTTCTTCATTTCTTTCAGGCCACAAAAAATCCAGAACCTATGTATTAAACCATAGATTTTAAGAAATGTGATTTTTTTTATCAACATACATTCTAAAACCCAAAATTATCCAACCCTTTCCTCTAAAGGTTAGATTTCTCCTGATACTTTTATCACAGCCAGGTCGCCGTCTCAAATGAGAAAATGTTCTCAACGTGCCCACCTGGTTAAATAAAGGTTAAATAAATCAATAAAAAAATACTTTAGAAGACAGTGTGTGTGGTAGAGGTGTCTAGAAGGCCCCCCTACACCCACCCCCTATCAAAGGGGTGGTTCTGAGCCCCCTATGTGTCTCTCTGTCAAACATATTTTCCTAATTTCCTTCAGGCCACAAAAAATCCAGATCCTATGTATTTAACCATAGATTTTAAGAAATGTGATTAGTTATCAACATCATGTATATATCATGTATATATGATGAATATATTAAAACTTTTTTTACTGTAAGACTATAGAGTTTTCTCTCTAGTCTAGAAGTACCCACAGACCTATTCTGTTCTGGAGTGGCAGGCTATAATATTTACATGAAGCCTCTTCCCTGGTTCAATGTTAACATTTTTCACAGACAGTCTGAAAAAGCTAGATTCAATGTTCCATTCTAAAATCATGTATGTATCTCTGTTTTGTGTGGCTATATGTTTGCAAAAGCAATTGTATGTGTGCATGTGCGTGTGTGTGAGAATCTGTCTGTGGCTTTGTTTGTGCATGTTTGTGAAATATTAGCTTTCTATCAGTTTTGTTCCAAGTCAAGACATATTATCATTTTACTCCAAGTAAACTTTTCAACTTACCTCATTCAGGGAGAATAGGTGGAGAATTCCAGGGATGTCTATAGAGGTATTTAACCCATTTAGAAAAAAAGAATGGTACAAACAAATTTAGTTGTTACAGAGCTTGATTCAATGTTTCTCTAAACTGTCCTTTGTCTGTATTACAGTTACATACAATTTATGTGTATGTGTCTTTGTAAAAGACATCTAAAATGCTAAAAGCATTCAAAGGTTCATACATTTTCCTACACGTAAGGTGTATCTAAGTGTTACCATGATGTTAAAAAAACATTGGTTTGTATGCATATCACATAAGTTAAACTCACTTTAGACTTGAATAAGTTTGTGTAAATGTGTGTGTGAGAATCTGTCTGTGGCTTTGTTTGTGCATGTGTATGAGAAATATTTGCTTTCTATCAGTTTTGTTCCAAGCCAAGACATATTAACAACTTACTCCTGTACAACTTACCTCATTCAGGGAGAATAGGTGGAAAATTCCAGGGATGTCTATAGAGGTTTTTAACCCATTTAGAAAAAAAGAATGGTCCAAACAAATTTAGCTGTTACAGAGCTTGATTCAATGTTTCTCTAATCAGTTCCCTACAACCTAAAGTTCAGTGTTTTACGAGGTGTTGTCAAAAGCACACGGAAGTTCAGGCCTTTAGTTCAATCGGGCCATAAAACCATTTACTTAGACATCCAAATTGAATGTTGACTCACAGTCAGTCTAAGCTGTTACATCATTTCAGATTTAGGTAGAGCATGATGTTCATAAAACAATAGCCAAATAACATAGGTTCAACCTTTCTGTCAGCACAAACCACAGTGCAATTTTGTGTGAGAGTTGGCAGGGCATTCAAATGAGTCATTACTTAAAATACAAATAGCCTGTTACAGTGTGTCTGGGTTTAATTATTCTTTACATTTCAAATGCCGATGTGAGCTTTACATTTTTCAAGTTTCATATCATTAATATACTGTTTTTCATGTTTTTCTGTCATAGTCCAAGCTTAAAACAAAATTCAGATCTTTTCAGATGTTCATAAAACAGTTTCTCTTCACACAAGATCTGAATGGGTGTCACTCTGTGTCTGTTAGACACAAACAGAGGTGATTTACAGAAGGGTCAGTTTGGATCACAAACTATGGTGATACATCATATTTATAGCGTAACACATTCAAACTTCTATGAATATTGAAATAAAATATGTTCTTACCCTTTTCGATGGTATTTCAAAACATAAAGTTTGTAGGGTGTGACCACACAACATCATGAATCCTATGAAACATCAAGGCATTGGTTTCTCAAATGTTCAGAATGGAAAATATTGATTTAGAATTAGAAATAAATAGCATTCTTACCATAGTTTATCTTGTTTTGGTCATTTCACAATACTAAATGTTGAGTATACCCCTTAAATGATGAATCTGGTGGCTCACCAGGGTGTAAGGGCCAATGTCCTCCAACCCGTTTCTTAACCGATTACGCGCACACAACATCGTTGTAAACTTTTGATTCAGACATTCTAGAGCGCTGTACCCAAAGTCTGTTTTCAGTTCAAACAGGTAAGAATTTAAGTATGCACAGTTTTCATAGGCTTTAAACATGTTTGTATACATTTATGGGATTCCGACCCCTAAAACTCAAAGTCTGGTACAGGGGTTCCCGTCTTCGAAACCTGATTCATGTCGCCACGGTAAGAATGTCTTTGTTGGTTATTTTACAAAGAAATTAACAAAAATATGTTTTCAAATTACATTTCTGTTCTGCGAGAATATTTATATATAATGTTTTCTTAAGCTAACTATAGATCTGTTTCATAACACACGTTTAGATGGCTATTTTCTGTCACAAATGTAAGGTTTTAGCGCAGCAAGATTTATATGGGAAGTTTATTGTTAGGTTTTAGCTCCATAAGAGAAAAGCTGTTATGTGGCCTAATAGATCATTTATACTATAGCGTTTGAAATGGATTAGCTTAAGGCAAAGTTATCTTAGCAAAATGTGTGTTTTGATAAACAATCTAATTCGAAACAAATATAAGAGCACGATAGATAGTCTGTTTACATCCGATTATGGATGTAATAGAAAAATAATTCGGTTTCACATTAACAACAGACTTTTAAAATGTATTATTCGCAAAACATGTAGCCTACATAGAACCGTGTGGTGTATGGCATAGCTTCACGGACCGCGTCACAGCGGTGGTACAATTTGAAAATGGTCTATTGCCTAAAAGCGATATGTGAATTATACACAAGCGCAGATTTTCTTTAATACGAAAAGGCTAGGGATTTACAATCAGTTTGAGCAACATAGGCTCTGATCACTTTTTGAGTTTAAAACTACGCTAATAGACTATAGACAAACGATTTGGCTGAACAATATTGTTTAGAGACTGATGTTTCATCTGAGTGGATTGTTTTTGCTAAAGGTGGCAAAAACAGACAATTTGCTTCACGTTGTTCCGAGGTGTATGGTTAATAACCACAATAGATGTCATTTTTTCGGTTTTACATTAACATCAGACATTAATTTGAAGAAATAGGGTTTGTTGATCAGTTGAAACATACGCCAGGATGTTTCAAAGCGAACTTATTTCAACTAATTGGGTTTGTATTCTAGACCTAAGATGTTTTACACAGCCAAGTAGAGATTTGTTTGATACTTACTTGTAGATTTGTGTTGCTGATACAGACTTGTAGATGTGAAACATTTTTCCACTGAAAACAAAAACAAAGAGTTTCTATGTTTATTTAGGTATAATATAAATGTTAGGTTATATCACATTACAATAGTTCACTATGTTTTTATAAAAGGCTTTAGAAATGATGTTTTACTTACATTGAACGATAAATATGACATAACATATACTGAAATACTTTGTAAAATATTTGTGAATCTAAATACCATGAGATATACTGATGCGGATAAGAAAGTCAATTATTTCATACCAATATTTTCCTTTCCAGTGTTTGAATGGTTTAATGTAGTTTGTTTTATATATGAAATCCACAATCTATTCAAACATCGTAAGCAGCTACGTAATGCAGCGCTTAACGCGGATTCATCAACTACACAATGACATGTTGACACACGAGTGAAAGCTGGAGAATGGATGTACAAATGGATACATTTTTAACCCTCTAAAACCATCTGTACTATTTTATACATTGGAAGCAGGTGAATCTTTTGTACAAGGTGTAACAGAAAATGTGGAGTTTACAGCTAAGAAGTGGAATATTTGTCGTAAGGCATACTGTTTTGGTCCAGAACCAGCCATAGCAACCTGAATAGATGCAATGTTCGAAGTGATGAAAGCCATGAAAAGCTATGATTTGGTTAGGTATGCACTATCAAGGGATGATAGAATGATAGAATGCGACTGTAGATGTGGAGCATTCGACTGACCGATCCAAACAACAACTACAATTCCAGACCCCATGTGGCAATCCTCATTGATATACATTGGACCAAGGCCTGGTCAATGGGACTGGTGAACAGGTCCCCCTTCACATGAAGCAAACTCCATCTACTTTTTTACAGACTGATACGAGAGCAACATTTGTAAATGTTTTCACATAAGTGTATACATTAAAAAAGTCTAACTATTAATGATTTGTGAAATCTTTTTAACACTAGAACCGTCAGGCCTTCCAAACTACCTATAACCGCCAACTGCTGACGCCCATCAGCGTCATTAGCATACGAATCACCCTCATTAAAAACCGCTCTCTCCTCCGCAGCCTCCAGCGAAGCCATCACTGCATTCCAGCGATCAAGAGCATCACCTCTATTGTGTTTTTATAGGCCTACGTAAAACTGTCTCAAAACAGATTAATTACATAGAGATTTTTTTGTTTTTTATGGTATTATATTGCCTTTATAGAATGACAATTCTTTAGTCTAGAACAAAAATACACTACATGTACTTACTTCATAGATAAACCAGCTAATACTTTTAATACGATTTTCAACTGACGGCGCAATCAGAAAGTGCCGTTTTATTCATTTTAAAACAGCCTGAATTACAACATGTCATATTTATGCTGTTGTAGCCTATTTTTATAATTTTATAGGCTCTATAGAATGTAAATGGTTTTCAACTAACAAATTCAGAACAAATATGTTTCTGAATCTGCATTACATTTCAGCACACCCATTATAGCCTATATACCTATATATTTTTTGTAATATTTTATATTCAAATACAATAGCGAACATTTCTGCGGGTGCAGTGTGGATTTTAAAAACAGTTGTGTTTGCTAATTAGAGACTAGAGAAATCGTTTCAATATTTGTTCGTTGTTTTCTTTCTGTAAAATATTGTTGATAAAGGTAAAAAAGATTTGACGAGATAAATAGACGTGAAGCTAAAATGAATCGGTTTCAAGCAAGCTTTGCATTGTATAACGGCACCTGTAAAGACCGGTTTCCATTCAAACCCGCTAATGGTGACTATATATATTAAAATATGTACAACTGTTGAAAAAAGCGTAGCTCTAATGAAGACGTATTTTGTCCTTTTAAAGTCTATTTTGTTCTGCATATCAGACCGGTGCAGTGTGGATTATAGAATTGTTCTATGTACCGTTTTTTATAATTATTGAATTATCTGCTTGCCTCAAACGCTTTGCGCTGATGAGATAAATAGACGTGAAGCTAAAATGAATCGGTTTCAAGCAAGCTTTGCATTGCATAACAGCACCTGTAAAGACTGGTTAATTTCAATTCAAACCCGCTTCAGGTAAATATATATTGAAATATGTACAGCTGTTGAAAAAGCGAAGCTCAATTGAAGATATGTAGCTATTTTTTTCCTTTTCAAGTATATTTTTTCTGCATGGTCAAACAGAACAAAATACAAATTCTTATTTATAGCAACGACTGGGAGCAATTAGGGTAAAGTGTCTTGCCCAAGGACACAACGACATTTGGCTCAGTCGGGGATTTTATTTGTAGCTACCTTATATTAGAAACAATATTGAAAAAGTGTAGAGTTGAATATGTAGTAATTACGGAATGACATAGACAACTATACTCATGGCCTATAATGTTGTTTGATCATTTATATTAAACTACAAAGTTTAGTACATTTTAGTGCATCTGCTCGCCTCAACAACAACTGTTTGCGCTGCCTGTTTTGCTGCCTCTTTCACGGTGGTCTTGCAACCTAAATAATTATGAAAGTAGACTACATCCATACATGAAAAATCTAAATACAACTGTAGTATCCATTTTCCGATAGAAATTCTAATGTTTTAAACTTTAGAGACAAAACTGTGTTTATATGCCAGTTTCTGCTGTCAAGGAATCTGAACTTTGGCCATTATTTCTGCTTTTTCCTGGGCGTTCCTTCTGCCGTATTCTGCAGCTACACCAGCGTTCTGTCCGGGGCATTCCTGTGGATTCGCTAGTCATCTCAATGAATTGGTCGTCTTCTGTAGGGGATTATTGCGTATGAGCAGTAGACAGTGTTACTTTATAAAAAACGTCCAATATATAACTACTATTAGGGTAAAGTGTCTTGCCCAAGGACACAATGATATTTGGCTCAGTCGGGATTCCTTCTGACTACAAGTCTGACTCCCTACCCACTGAGCCATCTGTGCTAGTCATCTCAATGAATTGGTCCTCTTCTGTAGAGGATTATTGCGTATGAGCAGTAGACAGTGTTACTTTATAAAATAGTGCTTTTTACACTTTGTAATGTCACATTTTTCAATATTTGCATTGTTCTTGTTTTTGTAATATTGATTATTGTCTCATCCAGTTGTTTTGAGCAAACACTGCCTCCCTTGCCAGCCTACATTCGCATAATATCTTTATTATTTTGAGTGTTGTGTCAATAAATAATGGAATTAATAGAAATGGGCACAAAATGACAAAATTTCCTCAGGTTTGTCTCGCCCCACTTGTCATGTCTTTATTCCCAACCAGTGGGGCGCGCACCACAGTTTGACTAACGCTGAGTTATGTTATGTCCTGGTTTGTAACAAGCAATGTAGTTTTTCACTAATCTTTAAAAACTTTTCCAAGTGTCTTAGGCTGTAGCAAACGTCTGTTTTCATGTGTTGTCTTCTTGTGCTTTGAGTGTAGGCTAATTGTCAGCCTAATGGCCCCTCATCCAACTCCCTTATTACCCCCTCTGTCCGCGGTGTTGTATGAACTGATCGTATATTAGGCTACTGTGAAACTGAGCAAAAGAAGCCCCCACACAAGGACTTTGTGTAAGCTCTTTCCCAACGTGTTGAAACATCATCAATGCTGTGTAATATAGGCAACAGAGAGTAAACCTTTAGTTAACCATTTGATCATATTTTTGTAAATATGATTACAAATACGCCTATTATTGAATAACTTATTTTGTTACATTACAAATTGATTTGAGTAATATAGGCAAAAAAATGTATTGGGCTTTTTATCAGTAGCTCATTTAATTTCTGTGACTTTGGACCAGGCCGACTGAGGGCGGATGTCAACCCTACTCTGCCTAGGTAGGTTAAAGTTCAACAACTCAGCGGCATGTTGAGATCCATTGATGAATGAAGATGATCGTTCATGCTTGCGCAATTGAAACACAGCCCCTCCCCCACCCCCTCACACACCCTCTTACTAAATGTCAGAAATACGCAGGTAGGCCTATAGATTCATTGCCCCTCCTCCACCCATCATCTCTCTGTCCGCGGTGTTGTTCAGGTTCAAGCAAGCTTTGTTTTGCATAACCGCACGCTGTAAATGCATGTTACCAGACAATGCTTTACTTTATAAAAGTCAATATAGAAAAAGTGTAGAGTTGGAGAATATGTAGTAATTACCGAATAAAATATGGAAGACTACAAAGTTGTTTGATGTTTTACATTAAATTACAATTATTAAGTTTAGTGCAACTGTTTGCACTGACTAGATGTAGACTTGAAGCGTGTTTACAGACATTTAATATTTTATGTAGTTTTCATAATCATATAACTTCACGGGCATCCAATAAATCTTTCATAAATCCCTCTGCCCTTTCATTTATGTCAGGCTTTATGCGAACTGAGCACATATTTTTTTATTAAGTGTAATAGGCTATATCCGACATGGAGAATTACGTGTGAATGAAGCGACATTTGGCCAATTGTGATTTTAAAACTTAAGGATTATGGTAGCAATGGAAACAACAAATAGCCTACTTATAATACAAATATTATTCAATTATTTATTTTGCTACAACATGAGTGTAGCCTATATAAAATGTTGAATTATGAGAAGCAGCGTTTTGTTGTTGAAAAATAATCGGCGACAATTCTAAAACACATGATAGCCAGTAACTTTAAATATTACATTATATTCCAAAGACTAAAGTTAAAAGTATTTTACGACATGATAGACATTATTTAGTTACTTATCAGCCAGGGCGAGAAAAAATAAACATTTGAAAATAATGAATGAAAAAACCTTAAAGTATTTTTCATTTGATTTTATATGTACATTATATTAGAATAATAATAATAAATCTTTATTTATATAGCTAATTTCATACAAAGAATGTAACTCAAAGTGCTATCCATCAATAAAAGTCAATATAGAAAAAGTGTAGAGTTGGAGAATATACAGTAACTAGAATTGATACAATTTCTGGGGAAATTCTGTGAAGTGTTCTTGCCGCCACTAGTAGCAAGATTAGCATGATGTTAGCAGGATAAACCTATTACTCAAATAATGCTAGCATGGTTTCATAAAGAAATTAGTATGATTAACATGATGCTCAAATGTTTTTAGCAAGATATTACTATGATTAACATGATGCTAGTACGTTTTTAGTAAGATATTAGCATGATTAGCATGACACTAACTTGTTTTATAAAGATATTATTATAATTAGCTTGATGCTAGCATGATGCTAGCTTGATAATCATGTTGCTAACATGTTTTTAGTAAGATATTAGTATGATTATCATGATGCTAGCATGTTTTTAGGAAGATATTAACACTATAAACATGATGCTAGCATGAAAAACATGTTGCTAGCATGATGCTAGCATGATAAACATGTTACTAACATGATGCTAACATGTTTTAGTAAGATATTAGCATGATTACCATGATACTAACATGTTTTTAATAAGATATTAGTATGTTTAGTATGATGCTAACATAATTTTAGGAAGATATTAATATCATAAACATGATGCTAGCATGTTTTTAGGCAGATATTAACATGATAAGCATGATGCTACCATGTTTTTTGTAAGATATTAGTATGATTAGCATGATACTAATGTAATAAACCTTTTACTTACATGATGCTTCCATGTTTTTAATAAGATACTACCATGATTAACATGATGCTACCATGTTTTTAGTAAGATATTAGCATGATAAGCATGATGCTAACATATTTTTAGTAAGATATTAGCATGATTACATGATGCTAGCATGATATACTTGTTGCTATTATAATGCTAGCATGTTTTTAGGAAGATATTAGCATGATTAACATGATACTAACATGTTTTTAATAAGATATTAGCATGATTAACATGATGCTAACATGTTTTTAGTAATATATTAGTATGATTAACATGATGCTAGCATGTTTTTAGTAAGATATTATTAGGATAACCATGATGCTAACATGATGCTAGCATGTTAAACATGTTGCTAGCATGTTTTTAGTAAGATATTAGTATGATTACCATGATGCTAGCATGTTTTTAGTAAGATATTAGCATGATTAGCATGATGCTAGCATAATAAACCTGTTGCTAACATGATGGTAGCATTAAAAAACATCATGCTTACATGATGCTAGTATGTTTTTAGTAAAATATTAGCATGATTAGTATGATGCTAGCTTGTTTTTAGTAAGTTATTAATATGATTAGCATGATGCTACCATGTTTTTAGTAAGATATTAACATGATTAGCATGTTGCTAGCACTATTGCCATGATTGACATGATGCTATCATGATTAATGGTGTTTGGTGTAACTGTTTTGAGTGTTTGGATTGGGCGGAGTAACTGGCTAGAGTGTTTGGAGTGGGCGGAGTAACTGGGAAGGGTGGGTGGAGTAACTGGTTAGAGGGGGCAGATTATATTGGTAAAGGGTTTTGAGTGGGTGGAGTAACTGGGTGGAGTGGGTAGAGTAAATGTGGGGAATGGTTGGAGTGGGCGGAGTAACTGTTCGATTCAGCAGAATGGGTGGAGTCAACGGGTGGATTGGGCGGAGTAACTGGGTGGAGTGAGAGGAATAACTGTGTGGATTGGTTGGAGTGGGCGGAGTAACTGGGTGGAGTGGGAGGAATAACTGTGTGGATTGGTTGGAGTGGGCGGAGCAATCGATTGGAGAGGGCGGAGTAAGTGGGTGGAGTGGGAGGAGTAACTGTGTGAATTGGTTGGAGTGGGCGAAGCAATAGATTGGAGAGGGCGGAGTAAGTGGGTGGAGTTGGAGGAGTAACTGTGTGGATTGGTTAGAGTGGGCAGAGTAATTGATTGGAGAGGGCAGAGTACCTTGGTGGAGTGGGCAGAGCAATTGTGTGGATTGGTTAGAGTGGGCAGAGTAATCGATTGGAGAGGGCGGCGTAATTGAATGGAGTGGGAGGAGTAACTGTGTGAAGTGGTTGGAATGGGCAGAGTAACTGGTTCGAATGGGCAGAGTGGGAGGAGTCACTGGGTGGACTGGGCAGATTAACTTGCCTCAGTCAAAAGGTTACAATTACTGTCTATGGAGAACTTCACTTTGAAACCAACCAATCACCAGTCATGCTGTAAAAACTATTAATATTATGGCTTAAATAATTACACGTTTATTGACAGCGGGTGAAGCTGAATATTTTGATATTATATATGTACATGTGGCCTTTAAAACTGTAGGAATGGCAGCAGTCTAAACAGTGTGTGAATGTAGCTGCTCTCACCTAAATTCCGGAATAATCCAGTTTGCTACACAAGATGGCAGATTACAGAGAACGTATCCGTGGCAACCTTTTGTATTGGAGTTCAGTTGAGAAGCTGTAGCTGTCGTCACACGGATCTAGTTTCAAAACTATACATCCCACAGCTTAGAAACTTATATCGTTGGAATCCTAAGAACCAGGCCGACATTTTGATATATAATATGTCTATGAAACCCTAAAACTGTAGACACAGTGACGAGTTAGAAATATAGTTATTTTTAAAGCTGTTATAATGCCTGTTTCAATGAATGTCTATGGAGAATGTGAGTTCCAAACAAATGATCATAGTGTAAAAACTATTACGTTTATGGCTTAGATTTTGATATTGTTAGTGACAGCAGGAATAGATGAACGTTTTGATATAACATTTGTGTATGTGGAGTGAAACATGTAGGAGTGGCGGCAGTTTAGAAATTGTTTGAAGATTAGGCAGGTAAGAGCTGCCTCCACTCTAGCTAGTCCATTCATTCCTATGGGACGATTTTTTCGTTACAAAATCGGTAATATCCGAACAACCGTTTTATGAAACCTTCCACAAATCGGTACGAATGTTAACGGGAACGAGCCGCACGTTTTGGCACTAGCTTTTGTGTGTAGCACAAGTGTCCCTCTAAAGATTTTCTCCATTCATTCCTATGGGACTTTTTAAATACGCTATTTTTTTGAAAACCATTTTTCGAAACCTTTCACGAAATGAGAGGAATGTTAAGGGGAACAAGCCGCACGTTTCGGTACCTTACTTGTAATTTTAGCATAAAAACTCTGGGAGCAGTAGTGCCCGGAAAATTCAGCCCATTCATTCCTATGGGATTTTTTCGCCACGAAAACGATAGTATTTCGCAAAACGTTTGACGAAACCTTCCACAAAACAATTCCAACTCGATCGGGATCGAGCTGCACATTTTGGTACATTACTCTATGTATCGATTTTTGAAGCTCTGGGAGGAGTAGGGGGGCATATTTTTATTATAATAATAATAACTAGAATTGGTACAATTTCTGGGGAAATTGTGTGAAGTGTTCTTGCCGCCACTAGTAGCATGATTAGCTTTTTACAGCATAGATCATTAGATAACAGTAAAGACCAGTAGAGGCTACAGAGACCAGTACAGATCAGTACATATCAGTAAAGACCAGTAGAGACCAGTACAGATCAGTAGATATCAGAGAAGACCAGTAGAGACAATAGAGACCAGTGAAGACCAATAGAGACCGTAGAGACCAGTATAGATCAGCAGATATCAGTGAAGACCAGTAGACACCGTAGAGACCAGTACAGATCAGTAGATATCAGTAAAGACCAGTAGAGACCATTACAGATCAGTAGATATCAGTAAAGACCAGTAGAGACCAGTACAGATCAGTAGATATCAGAGAAGTCCAGTAGAGACAATAGAGACCAGTGAAGACCAGTAGAGACCGTAGAGACCAGTACAGATCAGTAGATATCAATAAAGACCAATAGAGTCTAAAGAGACCAGTACAGACCAGTAGATATCAGTAAAGACCAGTAGAGACCAGTACAGATCAGTAGATATCAGTAAAGACCAATAGAGGCTAAAGAGACCAGTACAGACCAGTAGATATCAGTAAAGACCAGTAGAGACCAGTTCAGATCGGTAGATATCAGTGAAGACCAGTAGAGACCGTAAAGACCAGTACAGATCAGTAGATATTATTGAAGACCAATAGAGACCGTAGAGACCAGTACAGATCAGTAGATATCAGTGAAGACCACTAAAGACCGTAGAGACCAGTACAGATCAGTAGATATCAGTGAAGAC
>JACXGM010031595.1:0-12915 GCA_016801145.1 Umbra pygmaea
AGACCCACCTACATCACACTTAGACTCACCTACATCACCCATAGACCCACCTACATCACACGGAGACCCACCTACATCACACGGAGACCCACCTACATCACACTTAGACCCACCTACATCACACTTAGACTCACCTACATCACCCATAGACCCACCTACATCACACGGAGACCCACCTACATCACACGGAGACCCACCTACATCACACTTAGACTCATCTTCCACATTCTCTGTCTGGTCAACCACACACTCCTCTAGATCAACCCAACCCTCTTTCTGGAAAACTATGCCCTCTTCAGTGTCAACCAAACCCTCCTTCTGGTCATCACATGCTTTGTAATCCACACCCTCTTTTTGGTTAGCCCTGCCTTCATCCTGGTTAAATCCAATCTCCTGCTCCATAACCACACCCTCCTGGTCAGACACATTTGTTCGGTCAGTCAGACCCAACTCCTCATAAGCCTCACCTTCCTGGTAAGCTCCACTGTCTTCCTGGTAAGTCCCACTGTCCTCCTGGTAAGCCCCACTGTCTTCCCGGTATGCCCCACTGTCTTCCCGGTATGCCCCACTGTCTTCCTGGTATGCCCCACTGTCTTTCTGGTAAGCCCCACAGTCTTCCCGATAAGCTCCACAGTCTTCCTGATAAGATCCACAGTCTTCCTTGTAAGCCCCACAGTCTTCCTGGTAAACCCCACTGTCTTCCTGGTAAGCCCCACTGTCATCTTGGTAAGCCCCATTGTCTTTCTGGTAAGCCCCACTGTCTTCCTTGTAAGCCCCACTGTCTTCCTTGTAAATGCCATTGTCTTCCTGGTAAGCTCCACACTCCCGGTCAGCCGCAAACTCAGCGCCCCTCTCTGACTGCTCCTGGGTGCTTGTTGCCTGGGCATGGTCGTATTCAAAGAAAGGCGCATCCCAACATGGACTGGTATCCTCTGTGAAACATAATTTAACCATGGATACACAGTAGCCAGTTTGTATTTACAGCACATACAGAAGCACTAATCCCTCCATAATGATGAATTATGCGTTGAATCTAGTCATGATCGTTGTCATAGTAGAGCTTTAGTGCAACTACTACAAGTAGAACAGCTTCACTCCATACGTCCCTGTAAATGTGGCGTGCTGCTGGGGTACAGAAATGGCCCAAAAAAGCAAAACAATCAAACCTTGTTTACCTTCCCAGTGTTGGGCCCCCATCTCTGGGGGAGTGACCCCCTCCACCAGACGACCCTCCTGCATCACCCGTGTGATCTCCCTCAGCTGGAGAAGCAGTCTCTCCTCCTGGTCAGCGCTGACCCCAGTTACCCTGCAGATAGAGCAGAAGAGCACAACCACACGTGCTTAAAGGGAAACACCATGCTACAAGGCCCGGTAAAGGCTGGGATCATGTCCCAGACATATACACTCAGGTCGGTAAATATTTGGACAGTATTTGCCATCTAGTTGGCTCTGTATACCACCAAAATGGATTTGAAAAGATGGCGGACACCGCTGGAAAGGAACAATTGATTTATTTCACGAATAAGCATGTTAAAATTTTGAAATATGTTGGAATGTGTTAGTTTGATGCACATCCAAAGGACTGTTGAGTGTTGAACAGTAAAGTTAGAAAATATCTCACGAAGATATCTGACGATGTTCAATAGTAGTAGGCTACAACCTAGGTGAGCATGTTCGCTACGCTAAATTGCATATAGTGGTGTCCCATTTCAAAGGAAAAGATCTTCACCCCCACTTCCCTGGTCGAGGGGACGTTACTGTCGAGGGCACTCAAAACCAAGTGGAAGTTTTTAAAGAGAAGAAATGGGACAGGGCCTTAATGTAAGCCACTTTGGATAAGAACTTCTGCTAAAGTACAAAAAAGTGTAGTGTAAAACATTGATCAAACAAGATTGTATTTAACACAATTAAATTGTTATAATAAATATATTAATGAAAATAATTTGAGAACAAGCTTTAAAGAGACAATGTGTACAATGTATTCCTGACATGGAGAATATAAATTGCAGTGACGACAACACGGTATAAACCAAATTTGTACTATATCATACGTTTTATCAAATTCCAAACATAAGTTTGATTCATAACATATTCTCTGTTAGTTTAAATTTTTAACATGTCATACCTTTTGCAAATTCCAATATAATAAAAAAGATCATAATGTAACACATTCTGCATTTTATGCTATTTTTGTTCAACCAGCAGCATAGCACCTGGTATTCCACTGCTGGTTTGCTTCTAAAGCTAAGCAGGGTCAGGTCTGGTCGGTCCCTGGACGGGAGACCAATGCTGCTGGAAGTGGTGTTGGGGGACTAGTAGGGGGGCACTATTCCCTCTGGTCTAAAATATCATTCCCAATGCCCCAGGGCAGTGACGGGAACATCTGCCCTGTGTAGGGTGCCGTCTTTCTGCTGGGACATTAAACAGGTGTCCTGACTCTGGTCATTAAAGATCCCATGGCACTAATCGTAAGAGTAGGAGTGTTAACCCTGGTGTCCTGGACAAATGTCCAATCTGGCCCTCATACCATCATGGCAACCTAATCATCCCCATTTTTGAATTGGCTCTTTCATCCCGTCCTACCCACAACTTCTCCCCAGGCCGTTGCTGCAAATGGGAATATTACAACTAAAACTAACTTCTGTGTGTAACAAAAATGTAGTTTCTGTGAATAAATGTTGTAAAAAAACATCCTTCCACAATTACTGCAAAAACTGACATTATGGACATTATACATTTAAATGTTGAATAATGTATGATTGGTTTTGGTATACCAAGAGTTTGTGTGTAAGAAAGGTGGAGATAAATGAGAGGTTCTAGGAGCAAGGCTTTGGCAAACAAACAACCCACCTTTCAGGACTGTGGCTGGCTTTGGACACGATCCTCTCCATCACCATCTCTGTCTCTCTCAGTTTATCCTGCAGCTGAGTCAGCTCGAAGTCAGCTAATGAAAAAGGCAGAGCGCATACTGTACATTGGAATAAACTATTTACAGTTGTTCTTTGTTCAATTTCTGTTTTTCGTGGTATAGAAATATCCATCTGATACTTAAAAATGAATAATATTCTGAATGTTCAGATTACCAGGACTATTACTCACTAATCTTTCTCTTGCGGTTCTGGCCTCTCATGGAAGTAGGTCTGGGTTCAACAGGTACACCACTCTTCCCCTTTGATGTTATCTTTTGAGTACAGAAAATTAAATATTGTCTTCAGCAAAATAGGATGTGATTCACGCTTTGCTACGAAGTGTCTTTTGAAAACACATCACACAAACATTGTAAATGAGAATCCAGTTTGGTGGGATTCTGTGAGAAAAGGACACAATGGACTGTGAAGCACGTCTCCTGTATGTTGTGCATGTGTCTCAGATTCATGGTTAGTGTTTTTCATTTTGTCATTTTAAAATGCTAACTTTTAGCCTTCATCACTGTTTCTCATCTAAACACAAACATGGTTAAATCAATATTAGTTAAATGCCCCTGACAAATATATGTTGTTTAAATAAATGAGTTAGCATGTGAATGTACACTACCGGTCAAACATTTCAGAACACCCGGGACTTGACATGTGTTCTGATCATAGATTGTATACATCACTGGATGTTACATGTGTGACGTCACCTATTAATTTGTAAAGAAAGGATTTGGGTCATCGAATTTGCCGTTACGGGCGCAGACATCTTGGTTGCGCATATGCCGATTTTAGACGAGAGGGAGGAGTAATCTAGCTAGCTAACTGATATTAATTGGGATGCTAACAAACAGTACAAAAAAAGTTAAACAAAATTTTACGTTACTTACCAGAAAAACTGAACTGCCAATTATTATTAATTATGCCAATTATGTCATACAATCGAACGCCAATTGCAGAAGGCTTAAATCTAGCGATTGAGAAAAATGTTACTACTCATTATGAAAATGTTTACTGAGGTAATAAATCAAATGAGATGTGTCTCTCATTCTCATAGACTATTACAGAAACTGAGCTATTTTGCAACCAGACATATCGCCCCCAGCTGGAATTCAGATTGAATGCAGGTTTAAGGCACTAACACATTTGTGTCACTTTGCCAAACCGGATGCTCACCCTGTGGTTCTGATAGAAATTGATACATTCCTTCACCAAGGTGGCAATATATTAATCCGAAATTATAGTGAAAATATGGTTATTTATGGATGAGCTAAAGGTTTCATCATTCATGACATTAATGGCTGCTAATAATTTGGCTTTGCTGTTTTCTGGGAATAATTAATAATAAATCAGTAATTTCCACCAGTGATAGACATTTGCAAAATTGGTAATGTCTTGGACATATATTTCTATAAAACAAACATTAAAATCCCTTGGTGTTCTGGGGTCCGCATGGCGTAGTGCAGACCCGGGCAATTATTTTTGCTTGAGGGCCACATTGAGCTTTTGAAACAAAGTGAAGGGCCGCATTTAATAGCGATGCATGAAAAGTAGGAAGTGTTATTTCATTAAGTTAACCCCGCCCCCTACAGTTACGTGCGTATCCTACAAAAAATAAAATGTTTTGTTTTGTAACACCATTTCCTTGTTTGACTTAGAATTTAATCACTACTGTTTGTTTCAAGTCTATTTAGCGTATGTCCGGCTGTCATTAATCCACATGGACGAACCACTCCTCATTATTTGCATTGGCATTATTTTATCAGCGGAACTTCCTCTTTCCAATCGTATTGGTATCATGTTGGTATTGTGCAGGATGATGTCCTACATCATTGAAGAGTTGCTATTTTGTCATTTTCACTTCCTACTTCCTTGTCTGTAATGTGTTTCGTAAAAAAGGCGAAAGTCAAAAAAACATGACCGACTTTGAGGCGCGATAAATGGATCGGCTACCACTCATTCTTTTCGTCTGATCTTTTTCTTTCCAACGGTACCAAGTTCTAGTTGCTAGCATGTACGGTTCGTGAGATAATTGCGATAGAATCGCGCTTGACGCTCTAGAGCGTCGGGAGACTGTGGAGGGTTTTAAAATGCCTCGCGTTTTTAAAAAAATGCCATAGTTTGCCCACCTTTGGCGTAGTGGGCTAAGTCACTGCATTGCAGGACAGTCTACATCATGATAGTCAGAAAAATCGGCAGCTGGGCGACATGTGGTTGGATGAACGATGTGCGTGCCCCTCACCATCCCACAGATCTGTCCAAGGTTTTGGGGAGGTACCGACAAGGCAGGATTAGGAGGGAATTGGGAAGGAAGAACAATCGGGAATAAAAACAAATCCCTGTGTGTTCTGAAAATTTTGACTGGTAGTGTATGTATGTTTGTTTGTTTCTGTGTGTATAGTTATGTTCATAAATATTTGAAAAAGAATTACATAATTATTATTATAATTATTTCAGCTATCTACCACAGACTATTGGAGTTTAATTTAAATTATAAATATATATATGGACAATTGTCTGCTCAGCTGGTCCATGGCCAGGTGTCTGTCTTTCCCTCATTTGTACATTTACAATTAAGCAAATAAAAGTTCTAGCTTTGATTTCAAGTGTGGCATTTGCATTCAGAATCTGTTGCTTTTAACCGTCAATATGAAGTCCGAAGAGCTGTCAATGCTAGTGAAGCAAGCCATCATTAGGATAAAAAATCTATACAAACCAATCAGAAAGAGAGCAAAACATTACGTGTGTCAACTAGTTGGTGCATTATTGAAAAGAATCAATGCACTGGTGAGCACAGTAACACCAGAAACCTGCAAGACGAGGGAAAACAACTGTGGTGGGTACAGCAGAATTCTTTAACTGATGACGAATACAGTTGCCCAGATTAAGAACACCTTCCAGGAGGTAGGCGTATCTGTGTAAAAGTCAACAATCAAGAGAAAACTTCACCAAAGTAAATGCAGAGGGTTTACAACAAGATGTAAATCATTGCTAATCCTCAAAAACAGGAAGACCAGATAAGAGTTTGCAAAAAAATATAAAAAAAAACCCTGTAAAGTTTGTACCTGTAACAACATCCTATGGACAAATGAGACAAATATCAACTTTTACTAAAATGTACAATATGTGTATTGAGCGAGGGAATTGTTCATGTTCCGAAGCATTCCACCTTAACTGTGAAGCATAGTGGAGGTAGTGTTAAGGTATGGGCATGTATGGCTGCCAATGGAACTCATTATTGTTAAGGTATGGGCATGTATGGCTGCCAATGGAACTCATTATTGTTAAGGTATGGGCATGTATGGCTGCCAATGGAACTCATTATTGTTAAGGTATGGGCATGTATGGCTGCTAATGGAACTCAATATTGTTAAGGTATGGGCATGTATGGCTGCCAATAGAACTCATTATTTTTAAGGTATGGGCATGTATGGCTGCCAATGGAACTCATTATTGTTAAGGTATGGGCATGTACGGCTGCCAAAGGAACTCATTATTTTTAAGGTATGGGCATGTATGGCTGCCAATGGAACTCGATATTGTTACTGTACGTACACACTGCCACAGACTTGAGCTTCCAAATATACCAGAACTCATTCATTTTCAATGGAAGCCAGCTTCTCTCAGCTGCCATGACCGGCAAAATCAGTCGGCGTCGCGTTTTGGGAGTTTTGGGCGTGTTGAGCGACCAGAGCGTCAAGCAGAAAAATATTATTCTTAAGGTATGGGCATGTATGGCTGCCAATGAAACTCATTATTGTTAAGGTATGGGCATGTATGGTATGCTAAGGTGTAGAGCCCCTAAAATTGGCCGAGGCACATGTCAAAGTACTGACATTCCTACACCGTTCACCCGATTTGGATTTAGATACCCTCAAATTAAAGCTGAAAATCTGCACTCTCGTCGTTATTTAATTTCAACTTGAATATGCTGTGGTGGACAGCTGAAACAATGATAATTTAGTCAATGTACAAATAATTATGGACTGACAGGTATGTACACTGATCAGCCATAACATTATGAACACGTGGCATTGACAACTCTTTGGACTTCACAGCTACAGTTTCAGAATGCAAATGCTACACTCAATCAAATCTAGACATTTTATCTGGGGGAATTATTGATTACATATAAGCTCATCACTCAAACTACACACCAGATATTTTTTGACCCTCAATATTTATATACGTATGTGTATGGGTGCGTGTGGGCGTATGTATGGATGTGTTTGTATAGTGTTTAGAGCACTAAAAACCTGTTTCCGTCACACCTTAAACAGGATGTAGAGGATGTAAAGAAGGATCCCAAAGCCGTAGATAGGGATGATCTGCCCTGCCAGGTTGGATTTGCCCCCAATCCCCATGCTTGTGCCCCCGAGGCCCTTAGCCCTGGCCACGGCCTCTGTGTTGTGAGCCCTGGTGGAGCCCTTACTGTCCGGAGCCGTTTGACGGTGTACCATGGGAGGAAAGCGTCCTGGACCTTCAGGAAGAGCACAAGAATGAACCCAATACTGTTAGGTGTTTGCTTTGAGGAGGGTTGTGTTTTTGGAGGGGTTGTGAAAAGTACATTTTTCTTTGTTGACATCCATATATTGTATCTACTCTCAAGTGGCAGAAATTAAAATATATGTTTGAAAATCTAAAATGTAATGTACCATAAACTTATAGAAATGACAGTATAAGCCTATGAGAGTGAGCTCATACATGGCGGTCAGCCAAACCTGAGCCACTAAACCGTGCTAAATAAGCCTGTTTATTAACACTATGTTTTGCTGCAGTTATGCAAAACAAATTATTACATGAATTGTGTAAGTTAATACGGGGAGGGTGTACACATTTTTTTCCAGTAAAAGGGTAAGGGTTATGTGGAAATATCTGAATGCCAGGGCGGGGTGTGTATTTTGTTTTTTTAATGATAGCTTGAGATTAACCAACAATATTCCTCAAAATACATTTTAAACTGTCTGTTAATCTTTAAAAGTGAAGAGTTACAGCGTTTCTTCAGTTAAATTCGTTTCACCAATAGTCCATTGAAATACATTCTTGCAACAGTTAAATTTGACCTTAAAAGGATACCCGGATAGCGCACTCTGCAGGGATGTAGTTGCTATTTTAAAGATTAAACAGAAACATTCGATGTGTTGTACAATACAAAAATAAATAACAAACAATACAAGAACGGGTACGCCTACATATAATCTCTAAAAGTTAGAATAATAAAACGACATACCGCTTTAATAGCGTAATCCTTACCTTCGCTCTGTACAGCCTTCTTGCCTCCTAGAAGCATTTTCGGGAGCAGAAGCGCTACGCAGAGCATGAGACAAGACACAAGCGTAACCTTTTGAAATGTTGACAACGACATTTTTAAATCAGCAAGACTGCTTTTGCATAGATGTGTAAAAAAACAATTGATTTACACAAATACATGTACTCAAAACAGAATGGTCAGGTGGATGCTGCGTATATCTCAGCATCCATCATTTTTGAACACTTCCTTGTTCGCAGAAAAACGGAAGCGCAACATTGAATATTGCCGTGAATGTGCGGGACCTCTCCAGAAGATGGCGCAAAATAACATTAATTTACAATTCGTGACCAGATAGAAAACGTGAATCACTTGATCTTTAGGGTTTTAGGCCAGGTATCTGTATGCACTTTGTGACATCTGCTGATGTTAAAAGGGCTATTAGAAATACATTTCATTGATTGATTTAATATATTTGACTAAATATTATGACTATATATATATACATATATATATATATATATATATATATATATACAGTAGGAATTTTTCTTGCCACTTGTTTTTGATTAAAAAATTAAAGAACATATCACTCAACTTTGAGCTCTGACTAAATATCGATGTTCAAAACGTGTCCAGTGTGTAGTTTGAGTGATGATGAAGCTTAAATGTAATCAATAATTCCGTTAGAGGATAAAATGTCTAGATTTGATTGAGTGAAGCATTTGCATTCTGAAACTGTTGCTGTGACGTCCAAAGAGCTGTAAATACCTGTGAAGCAAGTCATCATTACGATGAAAACTCAAAACAATCCATCAAAAAGATAGCAAAAACATTAGATGTGGCCAAATCATCTATTTTGTACATCCCTAAAAAGAAAGAAGGCTCTGAAGAGCTCAGCGACACCAAAAAGCCTTAAAGAGGACGGAAAACAACAGTTCTGGAAGTAATTCTATGAGCAAGTGAGACAAAGTACTATAATGGTTGCTTATATAAAAACGTTGTTTGGGTAAAAGAAATGCCTTTGTATCTCTATATCCTCCAACTAAATTTGTGAGAACCGTTTTCATTTCATTATCTAATGTTTACAAAATTTTTTGAATTTCACTTGGTCATAGGAGCAGTCATAAATGCTATAATCAATTCAAGTTTAGATAGATCTAATAAAAATATGACCTGTTTACAAACATCTGCTTCCAAGGCAAAGTAACAGTTGATTTAAGATCTTAGTCTGGATGATGCATGGAAGTAAAAAATCCATCCTTGAAAGTTTAACTTTTTTCTAATAGGCATATATCTTACTCAAGAATCAATTATATATTTTGTTCTCAGTCTTTATGGCCATTATAACTGAGAGGTTATTCACTGTACTTCATCAGATCTCCATGCATGTATGTGCAGTGTTATTCATTTCAACCTTAAAGATAGAGCACCCGGTTGGCAATTTAATACATATCTTCTTCAAAACAATATCTTCTGTGTTCAATTAATTCCCAAATGACAAAAGTAGTAGACAATATCAGAATTTTATATGGGAAGCTGTAAAAAGATTTAAAAGGACAATTCATCATCATTTGCATCTCATTTGAATAAAACACAAAGGAAGATGCTTTAAGATTTGGAAAGACAATATTCAAATATTGAATTAGCTGAAAAATGTTCATTTTGTGAAGTAAAGGCTTGTCAGCTTTTTCTTTTAAAAAGCGAGCTGAATTTAATTCTAAGACTCCAGGTAGACTTTGTAATTCAGAGGTCAGGACAAAACCATTACTTTAATAGTTGTCGTCCTTCACATCTTCTAGACCAATAAACTTCTAAAGAATAGCAGCAGGCTTCAATATCATAAATTCAATCTTCACAAGGATAAATTGTCACCCATCACACTATTGTTCATTCATTTACTGATTATTATCTTCTGTTTCTAAACAGTTGTGCAGGTAATGAGGAGATGGATGCAGGTATAGCTCTATCTTTTTTATTTTATTTTAGTAGCACTTGGTATACTGAGACCTGAGATATGAGTTAACATATCTCAGTAATACCCCAAATAATAAAGATGTGCCTTACAAGGCAAGTAGCAGTTGTTTCAACAGAAGATACACATTACAAGGCTTGTAGCACTTGTTATTACTGAAGAGGGACCATCTTGTGGAACATCTGAGCCACTGCACGCCAGCAGGGGGAGCCCTACACTGGTAAAATGTTACCACAGTGTTATCAGATTATCATACAGAGGGCTGTCAGGATTTGTTGTATATTGAACTTCAGAATTACTGAGCCTGTCGATCTGTGCTCCTATAGTTATGGATGAATTATGTGACAATATAAAAAAAATACTTAAAAGGAATCACCAGGTCCAGATGGCATACCTGTGTGGCATACAAAGCTGTTGCCTAACCGGCAAACCAAAATTATGATATCAAGCGCCCCCTCTCTCCCTTCCTCAACAGCCACACTCCTCTCTGTACCTGAAAGGTGGTAGTTGGGGCTGATTTAACTGCTACTCGGCAGGTAACATGGCCCCTTGAATCTTGACATAGTTCTGTTAGTTCTTCTCTTATTTGATGCAGACTTCTGTGGCTTTATCAGTACCTCCATTGATAACTTATTTTATTCTAATCAGATAGGCTCAATCTTCCCCTCACTCCTATGGGAGACACATAAGGCCTACCTCAGAGGTGAGATTATCTCTGTTACTCTTCTCATCTAAGCAAAACTCAGAAGGCCAAATTGGAGGACCTTGTCTTGGACCATCAATATGCTCAGTCACCATCTCTAGAGCTATATAAGCAGCGCTTGAATTTGCAGTTCGATTTTAACCTTTAATCCACTAAGGATGCAGAATGGTTAATTTTGCTTTCGCAGGCTGTATATTATGAGCATGGTGACATGGTAAGCTGTCTGCTAGCGCACCAATTGCTGCCACTCTTCTGATTCCACAAATTAAAAACTCTTCCAGCAGCTTAGTTTCTGATCCTAAGGGGGTCAACGACACCTTCAAATCTTTCTATTCCTCACTTCACACATCTGAGTTCCCATCAGGCGTTGCCAAAATGACTCCCCTCTGAGCCTTGAAGAGGTTGTTGGGTATATCAAATCAATAGATTTGCTCCAGGTCCAGATGGGTTTCCAATAAAGTTCTTTAAGAAATTCCACACACATCTGTATCCCGAAGACCTGTTGCTCTATGTGTATAACACTGCAACCTCTTTACCCTACATCTTTAATGGCTTTACTTTGTTCTGCTCTCCCAATTTCCCCCTCCCTAATCCTGTAGTTCAGTCACAATAAAGATCTGGCACCATTTCTGCCACCATTATACATTCTCCTCTGAATCCACTATGGGCTCTACTGACAAGAACCACATATTTTCCCCTTCCTTATTAACAATACCTTCTCTCTATTAAGACCTTCCATGCCCTTTGACAATGGTATTTTATCTATCTTGATCTGGCCTAACATTTTCTGTTAAGGCCATAAGACATTCTCTTAAGTTTTCTGGCTTTCCCACTTTTCCTCCTAACCAGGCCTGTGAAACTCTATTGAATGTTCTGCCCAGTCAGAAAGCAGTAATCCCTCGGGTCTATTATTGTATTATGTAATCTGATGAACACTCCACCAACAAAAGTAATTCTGCCCAATCAGAAAGCAGTAATCCCTCGGGTCTATTATTGTATTATGTAATCTGATGAACACTCCGCCAACAAAAGTAATTCTGCCCAGTCAGAAAGCAGTAATCCCTCGGGTCTATTATTGTATTATGTAATTTGATGAACACTCCGCCAACAAAAGTAATTCTGCCCAGTCAGAAAGCAGTAATCCCTCGGGTCTATTATTGTATTATGTAATCTGATGAACACTCCACCAACAAAAGTAATTCTGCCCAGTCAGAAAGCAGTAATCCCTTGGGTCTATTACTGTATTATGTAGTCTGATGAACACTCCACCAACAAAAGTAATTCTGCCCAGTCAGAAAGCAGTAATCCCTCGGGTCTATTACTGTATTATGTAATCTGATGAACACTCCGCCAACAAAAGTTATTCTGCACAGTCAGAAAGCCGTAATCCCTCGGGTCTATTACTGTATTATGTAATCTGATGAACACTCCACCAACAAAAGTAATTCTGCCCATTCAGAAAGCAGTAATCCCTCGGGTCTATTACTGTATTATGTAATCTGATGAACACTCCACCAACAAAAAAAAATTCTGCACAGTCAGAAAGCCGTAATCCCTCGGGTCTATTACTGTATTATGTAATCTGATGAACACTCCACCAACAAAAGTAATTCTGCCCAGTCAAAAAGCAGTAATCCCTCGGGTCTATTATTGTGTTATGTAATCTGATTATTATTGTATTATGTAATCTGATGAACACTCCACCAACAAAAGTAATTCTGCCCAGTCAGAAAGCAGTAATCCCTCGGGTCTATTATTGTATTTGTCACGTTCAACAGGTAGAGACAGGCGCGAAGGTTCAATAATCCAAGTACTTTATTAATAATGAAAATAATACTGCCACATGGGGCTTTCCAAACATAAAACAAGAACCACACAGGCAAGGCCGTAACCAGGATTTAACAAATACCGAGGTCAAAAATCCCCCCCCCCAAAAAAAGACATTTTAAAAGACAACATATTTATTTTCAATAACCACTTTTGTGTTAATTCAACAATAGGTTATGTTTGGGCCATGCTTGATAAAAGGATAATATTCATCACTTCACAACACCTTAATTATTCATATAATATTTAG
>JACXGM010031596.1:0-12913 GCA_016801145.1 Umbra pygmaea
GGTTTTCACTTTTACCTTGTACAAGCCTGATGGAGTAGCTCACTAATTGGCAAGGATCTCCCCTCACCTGGCAGTCTAGGTCCTAATTATGCTCTAATTGAAGGGAAAGACCAAAAACCAGCATACACTAGGCCCTCCATGGAAGGGTTTGAGGACCACTGGATTAGATGGACCCAATGAAGTTGTAAGTCCCACGCCAACTCGTGAACAGAACCAATCAGAGTTGAGGCGGCAGATGACGTTAACTATGAACTTGGTGGAAGAGCAAAAGACTGACTGACTGATTGAAAATGTCAGGGAAAGGAAAACATAAATCAGGGTACCAGAAACGCCATGGAAAGAGGGAGAGTGAGGCCAGGACAGTTGCTGTATCCCAGTCAATCAAGGCATTCTTTAAGATAGGTTAGTGTATTATAATTTATTTCACTGCCCGAATAGGAAAAATCCCCTCTACATTTTTCATAACCAGCACGCAGCACCATCAACCAAATTATTATGTGGTCAAAATGCCATCTATTAAGCTATTGTGAATGGAGTTGGTATATAAAACACACAGAAGAAATTAACACGAGTCACGTCGCACATGACAAGCATTGCACACCTGCCAGATGTTGATGTATTTACTCAAGAGAACACAAATACAGCAAACTGCTCTTAGATGGATACATTAATTAGCTTTATATAAAGATATATAATGCAGTTCCATATATCGTCTTTATTAAAAAAAAGACAATGATTTATTTTATTTCTTTACATTTGACTGTATTCTAGTCAATTTCTGAATGTTTACTTTGTGATTTATAAATTATCACAGACTGATGGGGAAGCTATTATATTGCTGGTCATTTTTTAAATTGGTTTTATTATTTAACAATGTTTTTTGTTAGTTTTTATGTAATATTTATATACAGTCATATGCAAATGTTTAGGTACCTCTGACAATTTCCATGATTTTCATATATAAATAATCAGCAATTTCATTTTGATCAATCAAATACCTGAAGGAAACAGTAAGGGTGAATCCCATTTCTCTGTCTTACCCCTTCCCGTACCCCTACCCCTTCGTCTTAACCCTAGCCCTTGTCCCCCCGAAACCGAGTGGTAAGGGATAGGGATGAAAACATACCCCTATGAAATGAGACACCACTTGGTTACAGTTACGTTATCATACATCGTCACTAGCTGGCTGATACATCACCAGAGGCGACAAGTGTTGATCACAAACTTAAAGATTTCAAACAAAATCTGCTGCTAATGTAGTTTAGTTAAAACAGCCCTAAATCACATTAAATACGTTCTGAGGGGACTATTTTGTAAAACCCAAATATGTCAAATATGAACGTATGAGAGGGTCAATTACGTTTGTAGGGAACTAAATTGAACACTCAAATAATGTTCAATAAGAACATATGAAGATCATGACGTAGCATGTAAATAGCCTAGTTTTTGCTAGGGCGGAGGTCGGGGATGGTGGATGGGCATATAAATCTGCAACTTGCATGCCAGTGTTCGCGAGTTCAAATCCAGACCGGCACTTTGTGTGTGTTTTGTTCTACATTGCTTGCGTCATGCAGACAGGCGATTGTCGGTTTTTGTAATGTTAACCCTAACCTTAATTCTAACCTTAACCTCAGTAACGTCATATCTAACCTTAACCGTCAGTAACCTCATGCCTAACCTTAACCATTACTATCCTCCTACCTAACCCTCACTGTGAATGTTGCAATATAATTTAGAACGCTATGGAATGTATGGAATGTTCTCGAATAAATCCGCTAAACGAAATGTACCGGAGCAACGTAATTGAAGTACAAATATAGCCTAATATCAAAACGTGCAGTTCAAACGTAAAAACACCCTAATAATGTTGGCATATAACGTAATTTAGGTTTTCAAAATAGTTTCCTGAGAACGTAATTTGGGAGAAATTCTGAGATTTACGGTTGAGTTAAAACTGTAGAAATGCATGGTGTCCATTCAAGGCTACTATAGTCATTGAAATGCGGGAATGTTGTTCACATCTGCAATGTAACAAAACTAGCAATTTTTAAAAACGTTTCAATTAAGAACATGGTTGCAAATATATATCCACAGGACTGTGTAGAGCACAAAACAAGTCTGTCGTAATTTTTAAGTCAAATATTTAAGCCGAAAATACATTTTGTGGACTTTCTTGATGATCTGGCTGCCATTGTTGCCGGTTGCGCAGTGTATTCTGGGTACCCCTTGGTTTCAAGTAAGCTCTCGAAAATGCTTGGTTTTAAGGGGTATTCACCCCTTCCCCTTAGCCCTATCCCTAGATCAAAATGAGAATTGGGATAGCCCTTACTCTCACATGAATGCGCAAAACTAAGGGGAAGGGGTAAGGGGAAGGGCTAAGACAGAGAAATGGGATTCACCCTAATATTTCAGTAGTGAAATTAGGTTTATTGGATGAACAGAAAATGTGCATTATGCATCAAAATAATATTAGATAGGTGCAAATTTGGGCACCCCAACAGAAATATCATATCAATATTTAGTTGAGCCTCCTTTAGCAGAATTAACAGCCTCTAGACGCTTCCTATAGCCTGTAATAAGTGTCTGGATTCTGAATGAAGGTATTTTGGACCATTTCTCTTTGCAAAACATCTCTAGTTAAGTTAGGTTTGATGGTTGCTGAGCATGGACAGCCCGATTCAAATCACTGCATAGATTTTCAATGATATTCAGGTCTGCGGACTGGGATGGCCATTACAGAACGTTGTTCCTCTCCGTAAATGCGAGAGTAGATTTTGAACAGTGTTTTGGGATGTTGTCTTGTTGAAATATCCAGCCTGGCATAACTTCAACTTTGTGACTGATTCCTCTGCATTATTCTCAAGTATCTGCTGATATTGAGTGGAATCCATGCTACCCTCAACTTTAACAACATTCCCAGTACTGGCACTGGCCACACAGCCCCACAGCATGATGGAACCTCCACCAAATTTGACTGTGCGTAATAAGTGTTTGTCTTGGAACACTCTGTTCTTTTGCTGCCATGCATAATGCCCCTTGTCATGACCAAATAACTCCATCTTTGTTTTATCAATCCACAGCACCTTCTTCCAAAATGAAGCTGGCTTGTCCAAATGTGCGTTTGCATACCTCAAGCGACTCTGTTTGTGGTGTATGTGCAGAAAAGGCTTCTTCCTCATCACTTTCCCGTACAGCTTCTCCTTGTGCAAAGTGTGCTGAATTGTTGAACAATGCACAGTGACACCATCTGCAGCAAGATGATGTTGTAGGTCTTTGGAGGTGGTCTGTGGGCTGTTTTTGACCGTTCTCACCATCCTTTGCCTCCAGTATCTTACTTGACCTGCCACTTCTGGCCTTAAAATAGGCATATTTAGCAAAGATAGGGCGTTTATATTTTTGATTCCGTTGTCCGAAACGGTGAACACGTTCAAACTTGATCATTTCAGCAGTATCGCGTGGGATTTTAAGCGCCGTTTGGAGAAAATCACCCACAACTTCCTCAATAACTTTGCCTTCTTTCTCTTTGATACCTGTGAGTACAATATTATTTCTCATTGATCTAGTTTGAATGTCCAGCAATGAATCTTTCAAAAGTTTGTTCTCCTTTTTTAATTAATTGATGTCGGTTGCCATGTTGTTAACAGAGATATTTAATTTATTTGTCTCTTTCTATAACATCGCCGTTTCCTCGTCATTCATTTTAAGACTCGCTTTAAGTGCTTTTATATCATTACTAACCAATTCAAGTATTCCCAATGTGAAATAGTTTTTGCTGATTATTGCTGGACTGTTTCGTGCCTGTTAGGACTACAACAAAAAGCTTGGCATCTTTGTGAAGAGTTGAATAGTGGCTTTCGACTGCTGTATTGGTTTTGTAGCTATGTTGAGAAATGTTTTTGTTTATTGATCACATATGTCGCATCCGCAGTGCCGAAAATGCGGTAGTCAATTTTGTTGTTGCGACTTTATGCAATCCATGCATCTATATTATTTGCTTTTGGCAAAAACAGTTTGGATATATTTACAGATGAGATCCTTGCCGTTCTAGCAGTATATAACATGACAGGTTTTGCGCATGTTTACAATATGTAATCAACCAATGTATGTGACGTGCGCGAAAAGGTCCCGGTACCGGGTACCCTCGGGATGAACAGGTTAATGTAACAAAATTCTTTTGATAACTTTTGGTCAGGTCCATCTGGAGATGCTAGGTACCAAGTTTCGTGCAGATCGGTTGCATGGTCTAGGACGAGTTCAAAAACGTTGGTTTGCGCATTGCGCGAAATTGTGAAAAATCTTGTTATCAAAAATGGGCGTGTCCTATATCATCAGATTCAGCTCAGTTCAAGGTACACAATAAGGATTTCTATTGTGCAATGTGTAATGTGGGAGTTATGGGCACAAAACATGTTTCTCACCATTATAGCGCCAACTAGTGATCCACATGTGTATTTTTTGGTATGTGAGGTCTGAGGTCTAACCATTGCGTATGTACACCGTAAATTTGAAGTTACTCACATTAGTACAAGGGGTAGATCCAAAACTAGGTCCCATAGGCCACACCCCTTTTGACGAATCAGTACCCCACTGTAGGGGTGGCCTCAAGAGTGGCCCTAGATGGTAGCCTCAAAATTTGGTAAACATAGGATGAGCCATTGATGAGATAAACTTTTTGTAGTTATAGCGCCCCCTAGTAGGCAATTTTCATAAAATTTGTTGGGGAGCCTCAGATGGTCATGTCAAACAAGAATCTAAAGATTTACAATGATAGCTTTTTTTGGCCAAGATATGGCAAAGTTTATACTTAAGTAGCTAGCTACACAAATTTATTTTTGCGCAATTTACGCAATTTTCATCCGAAAAAAATTATTTGGATAACTTTTTGTCACGTCAGTCTGGTGATCATACATACCAAATTTCATGCAGATCGGACACACGGTCTAGGAGGAGTTAAAAAAAGTAGGTTTATGATAAATTGCAATTTTTCATGCATAAAAGTACTGGCGGAAATGGGCGTGGCCTATGTCAGAAGATTCAGCTGACATCAGGGAACGCGTGGATATGTGTATCTTCTATGTGCGATGTACGGTTTGGGAGTTATAAGGGCAAACGCGTTTTTTCTGCTATAGCGCCACCTAGTGGTGGAAGTGGCTGAATTTTTCTGTCTGAGGTCCTTGTGGTGATCTGGACCAGTCCTGAAAATGGCACCCCCACGATCATGTACGGTTTAGGCTGTAGTATCGGTTTTAGAGGCGGAAGAATATTCCTTAGGAAAATAATAAGGTTCCACAGCTCCGCTGGAGCTGTGAACCGCGTTGCTTTGCAACGATGGTTCCCAGCCCCTTCGAGCTTGGACCCCTAATAAATATAGCTGCGAGCAGCGATTGCGGGCCCAAGCCGGTGGCACCGCAACCCTGTTGCCTTTAAGCCGGTGGCACCGCAACCCAGGTGCTTTTAATTACCTTTTAAGAGCCACGTTCACTCATTCAAATAAAGAGCATTTTTCCATGTGTGTGAAATTCATTGTTCCTCACCTTACTTGATGTCAGGTTTCGGATTACTTGTTTTGAAATAAAAATGTCATCAACTCATCCATTCCAGTGTAAGCATTTCAATTTAACTTTCAAACCATTCAAGAATCGTGCACTGTTTTCTGCGCTGACCACAAATCCAAAACGTGCCATAAAGCAGTGGTTCTCCAACTTTTTTGATTTGGTTTGTTTTCCTGAAACACATTTTTTATAGGCTATATTTAGGTTATGCCAGATTTTTAAAAGGTTTAAATAGGCTATTGTCAGTGGTTTAGACTCACCCTACCTTTGGAGGCGCCCTAGAGCAGACTTGCTCTCGCAGCGCTGTCTGGTCTCTGTTTCTTGGGTGGGGGCTAGGCAGAATAGCAATTGTACCAGCCTGTGCCTGGCTCCAGCTTGACCCCCCTGTTCTAGCTCTGCACATTCCGTAACTTTCCACTGACTCTCCCCCACCCATAAAACACCAGCACTTCTCTATTCAAAATAGTTATGGCCTTATACAGTTCTAAGTGATAGTCTATGTATTTGCACTTTATCATATGTTTAATCATAAACCTTATAGTGAACAAATATCATAGTGTGATAATATAAACACTACCAGTCCCCCTTTTCACACCTTATGGGTGTGACTAACTTAAACCATGTCCCCATCAGTGCTCCACAGCTGCCGGCAGGCTGCATCTGTGCTGAGTTGCCTACCAGTCACTCAGGAAACTAAAAACCCTCAGTTTCGAAATCCCCCTTTTGACACCTTAAAGGTTTCACTCATCAATTTCTCATCCTTCGCCTATAATACTCTTCTGTCCTGGCTCCGGGTCTGGGTCTTGTGGTAAGAGAGGCATCATGACGCCAGCTTCCCTGCCAGCAGCTGTTAGAGACTTCTTGAAACAGGATAAGATACATATACCACAGCTCATTATGTTAAACAATGTTAAACATATAATGATTTAGTGTATATCAGTGACTGTTTGGTCTAATGTATGTGCGGGTGGTTCTGCTGTGCTACAATGGGTTCTGTGAAACCAAGTGTCCTTTTTGTCTGTTTGTATCTTCAGTGAGTGTGTGGATACTTCTTTCACTTGGAATGGTCCCTTCCACTTGGGCTCCGTCCACTTCCGGGAGTGAACCTTCACTCTCACCCAGTCTCCTATTTTAACTTGAGGTTGGGGAAGAGGAGGCTCCTTTGGCGTCCTGATACTCACCACCTATTCAGAAAGACTGGCCAACAGAGAAGTTAGTACACTCACTAATCATCATACTTGACTTTGGCTTTATCTATTCCAGGTATGTGTGAGTTGTCTGTGGGTGGACCTGGCATGTGTCTTCCTGTCAGTAGCTCATGCAGTGAGAAATGTGTGTCTGAGCATGGTGAGTTCCTCATTGCCATTAAAGCTAGAGGTAATGGTTAAGGCCAGGCCAGTTTAGTGCCTGCCATTATTTTTGCCATTTTTCTTTTCAGTGTCTGGTTGGCCTTTTCCACCAACCCCTGTGATTGGGGATGGTAGACAGCCAAATTTGTGTTGAATGCCTAATGCAAGTTCAACCTCTTGTAAGTATTTATTTCTGAAATTAGTGCCATTGTCTGATCTGATCAAAGCAGGAACTCCATACCTAGGTATGAGCTCTCGTTTCAACCACTTGACTACAGTCTTTGCGTCCTCTTTTGCAGTGGGAATTGCCTCAACCCACTTGGAAAATCTATTTACCATTACTAGTAAATACCTTTTCCCTCCCACTCTTTGGTCAATCCCCATGTCAGTAAAGTCAATACAAATGTCTTTGAATGGTGCGTCGGGAATGGGGTAGCTCCCTATCAAGCTGGCTAGGGAATTACAATTGTTGTGCTGATTACAAATCTCACAACTAAGTACTGTCTCTTTTGCCATGTCAGTCTTGTATGGATTCCACCATCCTGCTCCTACTTTGGTCACTACAATCTTGCTCCCACACTGTGTCTTGTGCTCTTCTCTCAATAATGCTCTAGAAAGCTTGGCAGGTGCTACAGTTTTTCCAGTGACAGCTGACATCTAGATTCCATTTTGATTCACATCTGCCCCTCTTTGTCCACACACAGATTTCTCATATAGGCCAGCATTGTCCTGTAGCTGTCTGATAATGTCTAGTGTCAATGGGGGCCCTAATGGGATGGCTCTGGCAATCATCTGTCCTGACAAGTATCCACCTGCTTCTTTTGCTGCTTGATCAGCTGCGTCGTTCCCAGCTCTTATTCTGGTTCCTTCTTTGCTGTGTCCTTTGCATTTAGCAATGGCTAGTTTGGCTGGTAGCTTCACTGCTTGTTTGAGTTTTTCCACTTCTGCTTTGTGTTTGATGGGTTCATTTGAACTGGTGAAAATCGTCTCCTTTCCCATTGGGGTCCATCAATATGTGCTATGCCATGTGCATAGGCAGAATCAGTGTATATGGTTACTTCTTCTCCTGGATGTCTTTCTAGAGTCTCTTAGTGCCCTTATTTCTGCTAGCTGCGCTGATGATTCGCTTGGGGCTATTTTTCTGCTTCCAGGGTGGTGTGTCTTCCTTCTGGTGTCTGTTCCACTATGGCGTACGCTGCTATGTTGCCTTCTCCTGGAGTGGTTGAGCGGTAACAGCATCCATCAGTGAATATCTGTTTTCCAGTGGTTCTTGGTTCATTGGATAGGTCAGTTCTGATCTTGACAGTCTTGGTGGCAATATCCTCACAGTTGTGTACTGTTCCTTCTCCTGCCATGCTGTCTGTCACATGGGCTTGTCCTGATGTGTAGGTTATGTGTGGGGTGGACACTTTCTTGGTGATGTTGCTTTTTCTTTTACTTGACAGTGTGAACATCCTGGATGTGATGAATGTCTTTACTCCATGTTCTGTGTTAATTTCTAGCGGGTGTCTCATCACTAAATGTTCAGTTTTCGTGATTGCGTTGGCTACTGCTGCCACATATCTTCCACAGTTAGTCAGAACGGTTTCAATGTTTTCAGGTTTTACACTGTCATAGTGTAGTACCTGTCTCTCCCCCTTTCGTTTCTGGTAAAGGGCGGCATAGACATAGCCGTCTTTTTCAGAAACGTCAAGGCAAAATGGCATGGTGTAATCAGGGAGAGCCAGGGCTGTGGCTGTTGATAAGCTCTGTTTCAAGGTGGTAAATGCCATGTCAGCCTCCTGAGTCCATTGGAGGGTAGCGGTCAAGTTCCTGTGTCCGGCCTGTCACAGAATAGCTCTAAGAGGTTCAGTCTTCAGGGTGAACTCCGGGATGTGTGTTCTGCTATATCCAGCCAGTCCCAGGAAGGACAGCAGGCCCTGGACAGTGGAAGGTTTCCGATGGCTGAGTATGGCAGCTCTCTGTGAGGTAGAGATGGCTTGTGCAGCTGCTGTCAGAATGCGTCCTAGAAAGTTGACTTATCTCCTGCAACACTGTACTTTTTCCTTCTTGACTTTATAGCCACATTCAGCGAGTCTCAGCAGAAGTGACAATGTGGCTTGCAGACAGGTCTCTGCGGTGGGTGCAGCCAATAGGAGGTTGTCTACATATTGGATAAGTGTCACACAATCTGGAAGGTGCAGATCACCCAGGTGTTCCTTTAGGATTGCGTTGAATATGGCAGGTGAATCCCCGGGTTTCGACCCAGGGCCGCCACTTGTTGAACTCTGCACATGCATGGGGTGTGTCAATGGTTGTGGTCTCTAGTTTTAGCCAGTAAATGTATAACATGTTGACTACATCATAAGGGTCTTCCCCTGGTTCCCCCATGAATAGCATTCTAGCTGTGGGTGGGAGGGGTTCAGGTTGACGGGTGGTGACATGTAGGCCTGCTTCGTCACAATAGAGAGTACAGCCTATTCGACCAAGAAGATCTCTCCCTAAAAGGCTGACACATTCTGCGGTGTATAGTAGTTGGTGCCCCACTGTATTTGTAGTCGGACAGTGTAATGCTTTTCCATGACAGTCCCCGAGACACCTTTAAATTGTTCAGTTCTATCAGTGAGTGGGAAATACTCTTGTACCGAGGACCAAGTACATCCTGTATCTACTAACATTGAGACGATTGCGATTGCCAATTGTGCACATGACTCTGGGTTCAACCCCCGGAGGAAAAGTTATGGTTGTGACCCCTCTGGGGTTCACGGGGCCTCAGGGCACCATCAGTAGGTGTTTTCTTCATATTGTTCAGCCCCACTTTGCACTCCAGTGCATGGCATCATGTATTGGTTGGGAGGCTGATTTTGTTGTTGCTGTTGTTAATATTGGTTGTAGAGAAAACGGGTTCCTCCTTGGTAACCTCCCCTGCTTCCACCCCTTTGTCCTCTAGGTCGGTTGGGATGAGTAGGGAAACTGTTGGCCCAGTGTCCTATTTGTCCACAGTTAAAACATCCTTGTTGGCTTCCTCCTCTGCTCCAGCCCCCCCCTTTTCAGTGTTTGTTGGTGTGGTTGTGTCTGCTGTCTGGGTGGGTTTTGGCCCCCACCACTCATTATGGCTTGCATAGCTTGTATCAGAACAGTGGTTGGGTCTTGTGGAGGGGCCGTGGTCTGTAGCATCATAGTTTTTTTTGTCATCTTGTACTTGTTTCCTCAGGAGCTTTAGCTGTAGTTGGCTAGCCTCATCAGTTTCTTTCTCCTTCCCTTCTCTGTGTCTATCTACGTGGTGGGCTATTACCTCAATAAATGTAGGCTTTCCTGTCAGCCCCACCACTTTTTCACATTCTTCCTCTTCCTGCAAGTCGTCTCTGCCCCACTCCTTTTCTTTTTCTCTTCTTAACACAAGGCTTCCTCTGTACCTTCCTCCATCACTGGCTATGCTTCCCTCACTAGAGGTCATGGGTCACCGCATCCTTGAGCTACAACCAGCAACAGTTGTCCTTGCAGATTCTACCACTGAACCTAGTCTCTGCTCAAAATCTCTCTTTCCTCTCTTGACCTCCTGTCTTTTTCTGCTATGTCGTGATATGGGTCGGTCCTGGATGGGTCGCGTCTGGGTGACGGGGAGACAGGTATCGGGGGGTACAATTAAGATGGGTTTAATGGTGAGGTGCTCATGTCTAGCAGGGATGCAGTCTCTGCCAGTCCATTATCTTGTCGTGTCTGTTTGTCAGTCTCTACAGTCCACTTTACTTCTAAGTTCCCTGTGAAGTTTATCTGTGGGGCCATAGTGCCCACAGGTGTGTATGGTGGTGGTGCAGTGGGTGTAGATGCATCATTACTCATCATAGTGCCCACAGACATGTATGGTGGTGGTGGTGCAGTGGGTGTAGATGCATCATTACTCATCATAGTGCCCACAGACGTGTATGATGGTGGTGGTGCAGTGGGTGTAGATGCATCATAACTCATACATTTTAATTTTGCCAACATGGACACAGTTATTTGGTCTTTCAGAGACTATTTGTCATATTCATCTTTATGTTTTCCCTTTTGGGGCTTTTCGCTTTATACTAGTTAAAATGGCTACATACTCTCCTTTTTGGGGTATTCCGTCCCGCCCCAGAATTAGCATTTCATCTACCCACATTTGAATAATTTCATTCCCTGTGTATAAACCATGGAGGGACCCTATAAGATTGCAGTTATTACTTTAGTAATACATACGTTTATAGGACTTAATATCTATTAATTTTGGATACTCACAGGCAGACAGTACAATCTCACAAATTAATTTTGGTAAGTCCAATGTGCAGATATTTAGTTTAAAACAATAGGCAACTGCTTACCTTTTAGTGAAGTGGCCACTGATTGTGAGAGAGTTCTGTCATTCCGTTCTGATAAAGGAAAATATTCCACAGGTCGGTCAAATAGAAATTGTTGCTATTTAGTATAAAAAGCCTCTTTTACCAAATCATGTCGGGTGTCAACATGTCAGTGGTTTGACCAGAACCACGCGTGCTCGTTGATTGGTAAAGAGAGAAACTCGCTGACAAATGGTTAAGTTCTCAGCATAAGTTTAATGTGTAATAAATGCAATCTTCATGTACATGGGACTCTCTAACACACCACACAGGTGGTCGGGGAAGTCTGGCCTGATTCCACATAGTTCTTCATTATATGGTTGAGGCAGGGCGTGGTTTAGACTCACCCTACCTTTGGAGGCGCCCTAGAGCAGACTTGCTCTAGCAGCGCTGTCTGGTCTTTGTTTCTTGGGTGGGGGCTAGGCAGAATAGCAATTGTACCAGCCTGTGCCTGGCTCCAGCTTGACCCCCCTGTTCTAGCTCTGCACATTCCGTAACTTTCCACTGACTTTCCCCCACCCATAAAACACCAGCACTTCTCTTTTCTAAATAGTTATGGCTTTAAGCGATAGTCTATGTGTTTGCAATTTATCATATGTTCAATCATAAACCTTATAGCGAACAAATATCATAGTGTGATAATATAAACACTAACACAATATAAAAACAGATAGATTGTTTTCCATTGAAAAACGTGCAATGAAAAACAGGAATAGTTTAACTTTTATGTCATTGCATCATATAACAGTAAGAGAAAATAATAGACCAGAACTTAAATGTTTAATTTAAATAAACACAAATATTTAAATATTTAAGTGATGCTTTGGATGAATTATATATAACATGTAATTTTTGCTTATATAAAATATTAAATTATAACAGCTTTTGACAGTGCCTCACAAGCTCAGCTTCTTGTTGGTCATCTTACCATAATAGCAGCTTCTGATTCGCTCATTGCACATAGAAACAACACCTGTTTAAAATGTTTTCTTGCTGAAGAGATGCTTTTCTATATGGCGAGCAACTTCTTTCCAACTATTATTAATTACCTTATATTTAAAACAATCTCATAAGTCAGTGTTAATGAAAATCTTGAGGAAAACAAATATATTGATCTGAAATGAAGCAAATTAATTTTAAATTCATTCAGGTACAAATACCAAACATATAGGCTATCTCAAGGTCTTTTTGTCTTTTTATTAACTTATTTATTAAACTAATTATATATTAACAACTATTCTGCCCTACAAAGCCAAAAGACCTGAGTGTGGAACTGATAAAAATGATGTTTTAGTAATGAAAATTATCTACATAAAAAAATCTTGAGCTCAAACTTGACTTTTGGCCACTATTTTAAAGTTACTGTACTCTCCCTTTTAATTGTCAGCAAAAAGTGAGAAGTCATGCCAAGGCAAAAGGTAGTAACCTCCACATTATCAGTATTTGGTTGCTGATCACCATTAACAAAATCAATATAGTAACACCTGTATAAAATGTAGTGATCATAGCATTTATTTTGTATGATTTACAATTACTTACAGACATCTACTTATTGCTATCCTGTGCTTTGGTTGCATTCTTGTGGCATTATTAATAGGCTACATTAGACATGACAAAATACATTCATAGCAGTATCTTCAATTGGTACCGACTGGCATAAGACTTGATAAAC
>JACXGM010031597.1:0-12915 GCA_016801145.1 Umbra pygmaea
ACCAGCCTGTGTTGGCCTCACTGAGCCTCTACACCACCATGTGTTGGACTAACTGAGTCTTTACACAAGCCTGTGTTGGCCTCACTGAGCCTCTACACCAGCATGTGTTGGACTAACTGAACCTCTACACCAGTCTGTGTTGGTCTAACTGAGCCTCTACACCAGCCTGTGTTGGCCTTACTGAGCATCTACACCCGCCTGTGTTGGCCTCACTGAGCCTCTACACCCGCCTGTGTTGGCCTCACTGAGCCTCTACACCAGTCTGTGTTGGCCTCACTAAGCCTCTACACCAGTCTCTGTTGGCCTCACTGAGCCTCTACACCAACCTCTGTTGGCCTCACTGAGCCTCTACACCAACCTCTGTTGGCCTCACTGAGCCTCTACACCAACACGGTTGGGCTGTAGCTTTGAAGGATGATATGAGTCCGACACAGAAGGACAAGCCCTGAAAATCGATTGGGTTAGGATAGGAACTGTGTCAAGAGAACGCTAAAAACGCATGAACAGAAGAAACAATGTCTGCAATTAGCCATTTCTCAATTGAATTCATGTTAATATAATGATTGGTCAGGGTAACAACATCAGACAGGGGAAATAAACACAAAAACACACATATACAGCTTTGGAAAAAATTAAGAGACCAAAGCAACAAAAAAATTAAATCAACCCCATTGAAAACCTATGGAATGTGATTAAGAAGCAGATGGATGGTCACAAGCCATCAAACGAATTCAAGCTACTTAAATTTTGGTGCCGTCAGTCTTTCAATGTGAAAGAGGAGAGTATGCCAAGACACATGAAAGCGAAATAATTGTTATTATACAATTATTAATATTCCAGCAACTATTTCTGAACTCTTCCTAAGTTAACACATTGCTATTGTATAGTTTAAAAACCAATATCAATTCATTTTCTTTGCATTACTCAAACCTTTTTCTGCAAATAAATGCTCTGAATTACAATATTTTTATTTGGAATTTGGGAGAAATTTGGTCAGTATTTTATGGAGTAATAAAATTTATATTTTATACAAACACATACCTATCAATGGTAAAACCAGAGACAATGATGATTTCCCAGTGGTCTTTAAATTTTTTCCAGAGCTGTATATCCCCGACTGCTGTTCATCCTGTTCCATATGAAAAAGTGATTTAACATTGTGTTGAAAGTCCTGGTGCAGCTCATTTGGTAGGGTTGTGGGTTCGATTCTCATGTGTGGACCAGTAGGAAATATTTATGAAAATATATAAACTATTTGGAAAATGTACATGTACATATGCTAACATTTACACATTATCCACAGACACCATGGAGCTATTAGAGTTAAATGCAGTGGGCTGGGGGCAGATCCAGAAATCACCTTGTAGGTTCAGGGATGTGAACTGGCACAACTCTCTTACTGCCACTACAGATTACTCACCTACGTCTGTGTTTAAGAGTCATGTCCCATCGTGCCAGACTTGAAATTACCCAACAGCCTTCACAATAACACAAATAGTGTTTTAGAGAGCAGTAGGCAGTCGTTTAAAGATTAACATCCTTTCACATTCAAAGCGGATTTAAACATGTGAGACGTGCTTCTTGCCAGCAAACACCTTCACCACCACTAGCTATCAGTACCACCAACCTGCCACCCACATGGGACTCTGGAAAGGTAGGAGGGCAGGGCAAACCTATTGAAACCTCCTTGGACTCTCCCATATATCCATATACATCCGGTAGATCGCAGAAAGCCCTACTTTAGTCTTGAATCATCAACTACAAAGGGAGCGCCACCCGTACTGGCAAACAAATCTGACTGTGCACTTTAAAAAGGTGGGTTCAGTCAAACGGTGTTTGATATCAGGTGTGTTTCATCTGACGAGAAGGGCTGGCTGAGACTTTTCCATCCAAACAGAGGGAACCACCAACCGGTCGACCTACTTCACAGTCACACACAGTTACATTCCCACACAACTTTACGAACAAAAAAGTGTCATTTTTAATCTTAGGACATTTTCATTAGCAGTGGTCACAAATTTGCAATGAGTCAGAACTGATTGCAAAAACAATCTCACACCCTGTTAGGTCAACATAACTCGCCATGAGCCATCAGGAAAACAAGCAGTGTTTGACAGTGTTAAAAGTCACTTAAATTGAGTCATTTAGCAGATTGTCTTTTGAAGAATGACTAGCATGTGTCTTAAAACAGGTGTGGAGGGAAACCACACAACCAAGTAATAAGGCCAATTTACTCAATGAAGCAGCTATGTATTAGCAGAGAGTCAGTGCAAAGAAGAAGAAACTGTGTGAGAATTAGTTCACAAAATGCTAAGGTTTTTGTTTCTGTTTCATTTGTAATTATTTAGAAACAGTTTCATGCTGGTTCCACCAGGACATAAAGACTGGGTTGAGTTGAAACTGCCTTCCTGTGTCACGGCCATTCCATTCAACATCACCAAAACCCAACATTTGTTAGATGAATACAGCCTTCACTCATTATGAATAGAGGTAATGCTTCTGAGTTCAGTGTGATCCGACGTGCTAATGCATAAGCGGTAAACTTTCAGTCTCTGAAGTAATTTGCTCATGTTCTTGTTTTTCAATGCGGTTTGATTGGTAGAACAATCTGTTGTCTGTGTGGCCTACAACATTGCATGCATGCGGACAAAGACACACCCCAAAGTGTTCCAACTACGGCTGAGAAATGTAATTCTGTTCCTGAAATTCTGAAAGACATAATTCCTACAGTTTAGCCCAGATAGTGACCAGTTCTTCTGAATGGAAAGAACGCGTCTGCCTGCTTTTGCTCAGGACTGGAGCGTGGCTACAGACTGAGGTATTTTATGAAGTCATGAAAAGTGAGAAAGGGGGATTTCTCAGGACCCACAGTTCTGTAGCTATAACAAGAGCTATCTGTACTATTAGCAGCCTGCGGCCCCCGTATGTGAGTCGATACAAAACGTGCGAAAGCTCCTTCAGAACATCATGTCTGTAGAATAACAGGAAGTCCGGTTTGCAAATTTAGGGTAGTACACTTACGTATTTTTGACGACTCTGCTCCAGACACTGAGCAGCAACAGATGTGGTCACACAATGTGAACACATTCGCAGCAGTTTGGAGGCAGTATGTGACGTTGCAGTCATTAAAGGAATGAGGCGAGATCTCCGGAGCTGTTGAATAGGCAGCCCCACTATGCTTGGGGGGCCTCCCCTCGTAGAGGCTGTTTCCCATTCACAACTCAAGGTCATTAGATAATACGTGGTGGGGTGGGAGTAACATGCCTCAAAACACCCCTCGACCAAACTCACCCTTCTGTATTCTCTCTGTATTTCTTTCTCTCAGACACACACCCACACATTCACAAGAATTATGACCTAATTCCTAAACCCTTTCTCAGATCAGAGTAGCTGTGTGTGAATGTGTGTATACTGTGTCTGTGTGTGTCTTTGTGTGTCACACGGTCACCTCATCTCCTCACAGCACCCGTTGTACCATGGGATGTTGTTTCATCGAAGTTTGATAAGTACTGTTGCTGTTTGCTTGAGCAATTTAGGGCGAAAGGTGTGTGCTTATGTGCATGTGCTTGCATGTTATGTGTGTATGTGGGAGCGAGAGAGAGCGAGGGAGAGAGAGGCTTAGCAGCAACACAATTCAGGATTGTTATTCATTGAGTGTTTGGTTAGTCTGTCCAATAACGTCCGATGTGGACCCCAGGAGACGTAGCTGCTTTTGCAATCCAGATAAAATCCTAATCCTGCAGTACGTAGTCCTTTACACACAGGATTTACTGAGGCCTCTCAGATCCCAGCATGCTCTCTGGTGATGGCAGCAATGTGGACTATTGATTTAGACAGTTCTTTAGGCTGTGAGTCAAACAGCAATGAGAACTAAGAGAGAAGGAAGAGGAAGAGGAGGAAGAAAAGAGGGGCAGGCAGGAAGGCAAGATGGAGAACAGTAGAGGGTTAGTAAAGAAAAAAAACTGAGAAAAGTAGTGAGAGACAAAAAGAGAGACTTGACTCATTTGGATTGTTATTCCAACCCAGAAATGCTTTAACCACAGTTTACCAATGTGTAGTAGTCTACCAATGTGTCGTCAGTCTACTGATGTGTCTTAGTCTACCGATGTGTCTACAGTCTACTGATGTGTCTTAGTCTACCGATGTGTCGTCAGTCTACCGATGTGTCTTAGTCTACCAATGTGTCGTCAGTCTACTGATGTGTCTTAGTCTAACAATGTGTCGTCAGTCTACTGATGTGTCTTAGTCTACCAATGTGTCGTCAGTCTGCCGATGTTTCTTATGGTGAAACCCATTTCTCTGTCTTAAACCTAGCCCTACCCCTTCGTCTTAACCCTAGCCCTTGTCCCTCGAAACCAAGTGGTAAGGGATAGGGTTGAAAACATACCCCTATGAAATGAGACACCACTTGGTTACAGTTACGTTATCATACATCGTCGCTAGCTGGCTGATACATCACCAGAGGCGACAAGTGTTGATAACAAACTTAAAGATATCAAACGAAATCCACTGCTAATGTAGTTTAGTTTAAACTGTAGACATGCATGGTGTCCATTCAAGGCTAGTAATTGAAATGCGGGAATGTTGTTCACATCAGCAATGTAACGAAACTAGCGATTTTTAAAAACGTTTCAATTAAGAACATGGTTGCAAATATATATCCACAGGACTGTGTAGAGCACAAAACAAGTCTGTCGTAATTTTTAAGTCAGTTATTTAAGCCGAAAATACATTTATTGGACTCTCTTGATGGTCTGGCAAGCATTGTTGCCGGTTGCGCAGTGTATTCTGGGTACCCCTTGGTTTCAAGTAAGCTCTCGAAAATGCTTGGTTTTAAGGGGTATCCACCCCTCCCCCTTAACCCTACCCCTAGATCAAAATGTGAATTGGGATAGCCCTTACTCTCACATGAACGCGCAAAACTAAGGGCAAGGGGTAAGGGGAAGGGCTAAGACAAAGAAATGGGATTCACCCTAAGTCTACCGATGTGTCTTAGGGTGTTTACATTTCGATAAATTTCAGCAACATTTTTGAGTCCACTCAAGATGAAACAAAATATTTTCCATCCTGTTCGATTTACACTGTCATGTCTCCAGACAGCAATCGTGTGTTTGTGGGTGTGTCATTCAAGAAAACTGTAGCTGGGTGCGTGAGCACTTCACTCAGAAACCAGACCAGCCTATTGACCTACACGTGAAGAACTTCCCTGCAATACACATTTCTTCTGTGCTGTTTGCAAAGCCCCAGGTGAGATCTTTCGAAATCTTCTTGTAGACTACCTCCAGAGGTCATGTGAAATTCAAGAGTGACCTACAAGTTTACACACTACAATTGTGTCTCGTCTCCAGTGGACTCAAAAAAGTTGCTGAAATCTATTGGAATGAAAACGCACCCTTAGTCTACCGATGTGTATTAGTCTACTGATGTCTTAGTCACCGAAGTGTCGTCAGTCGTGACCAGCAAGTGGGCATGGTAGATGTGATAGCAGCCTGGGTAATTTGGAGGAAACTGAGCACTGCGCAGCCAAAGAAGATGTCAGCCCATTACAACTCTACTGAGGGAGAGCAAGATAAGAAATATCACTGAGAATGTAGGATTTGTGGTTTTGTTATCTGTACAGTTTTTGCTATGTTTATATACAGTAGTCTCTTTTATACTAACAAAATGTTTGGGTTTACCCTATATGTTAAAGTAACTAAATTAGCTTGTATTCTGAATGAGCAGTGTGGCATTTTTATAAGTTTGGTGTTCACCTCTTGTTGAAATTCTGTCTCATGCACTTGCTACTGTTTGTAAAAGTAGACCTTGCCTAACTTTATCAAGCTCTGGGACTGCTGGTCCAAAAAATAGACAGATCACAAAAGATGAAAAAAATAGATGATTGTTTGATTAGATGGTAGTAGTAGTATGATAAATATATAGTTATATATAGATTAGATCGATATAACTTATGTAGACACAAAAGATGGAAAGTGAAATAGAAAGGAGGAGAAAAGACTGAAAACAAACAATGTTTGGATTTGATGAATAAGTCACCATGACGATGGAATTGCCAAGCCTTGACACAGGACAGAAGAAAAAACAGAGCTAAGTGTCACATTAACTTGTATGGTCCAACTTTAACTCATAAACCCTGCACGAAAAGCAACATTTCTTTTCTCTGTATAGAAATACTGTTAGATGAAGCGATGTTGTTCACTGTTTAAGGAATGTTTAGCATTGGCTGTGTATTGTATAACATTTTAAAGTTGAAAAATGTGATCAGATATTAAAATATTTTGTATTCATACAGTAAGTCTTCATAATCTTCCAATTCATATGGAGACATGTTTGGAACTATAAATATATTTTATCTTTGCATCCATGCCTCAGTGTTTGATATTCAAAGTGGCTACATTTCTTCAACCCTGTGTCTCAGCTTTTTACAACTACAAAAATACACGTTTACAAGTATTCATCTTAATATTTTACAATCTGCGGATTCCTGCTTTAACAATCGTTTGAAAACAGGCGACATATTCCCCTTGGTTGGTTGCTAGATTTTTGGTGAACCACCAACTGGACCGAACACGCCATGACATCACCATGGCGACAAGTATAATCTCTAATTGTGTGGGATCACGTCAATAGATGCAGCTAACCTATATTCAGACGTTTGTCAAACAAACAGGGTACCAATTGAGCATAATTGATGGGCTCGTAAATATGTCTCATAGACATGAAAGTTGATCCATGTGGATTTGTAATTAACAAATATTTCAAAAGCAATTCAGGATAAGAAACGAATTTGTTATTCTGCAATACAAAGAAGTGTAGCCCTATTATGTTATGCATCACTGATGTGTGCCTATGTGTGCGTGTGCAGGCCGTGTATAACTTTGACAACCTCTTCATCGTGTTGAATTACACCCCATCTCAAAGATCACCATATAGCCCGAAACCTGAGCCTAGTGCGCTGAGCACAAAGAATAAAGCCATAGTGCCCTGAGGAGAGTAGTTGAGTCACTGCATAGAAGGCCATCACCAGCGCAGCGCATGCCAGGTGCTGCACGAGAGCCGCGCGCCAGTAGGTACAGTGGCTACAGTTTGGCACGCGCGTTGACGCCGGACAATATACCACCTGTCCGTCCTCCTGTGTTTGTTCTATGATCAGGGCACTAGATAAACTGTGCCAGCTCAATGTCCCAGACTACTACTATACCTAACGGAGCCTACACGCGCAGAGACTTGGACTATTAATTTAATATACACCTTCCCATCTTGTCAAAACTGAAATACGACGAAAATAACTGTAGACGACTTATAAACATGGTGCCAAGTATGATTTTCAGAAATTCTTATTACAGTTAGATTATTAAATTTAGATCTGGAAAAAGCAATGCGTATATTTACCTAGAGATACATTCAGGAACTAATAAGAAACTTTAGCCTACCAGTTGGTTGATGAGCGAGGATTGAGAATGTCTTCTTTGGCTGTAAGCAGTGACAAGCTGTAGGTATCGAGGTTAATAGCCTGCATGGTGATGGTGAAGTTTTCCACAATCCACTCTTGAAAATATCTTCACTTCGCCAGCCGCACTATACGTACCCGCGTAACGGCCACACAGCAAAAATGACGCGCATTAACGGGCGGGAAAACTATTATTAAGAAAGTTATCGCATGCAGTAAAGTTGAGGGATAGGTTTGAGAAGAAAGTGACAGTCCGCCAGCAGGCTATGCAGGCTCGGCTCACACTGCGTAGTTTGGCTGCTGCTGCAGGCGTGCTAGTGAGAATAAAACAAGTTTTCACCCAAAGCCCCACCTCCTGACGAGTGGGGGCAAAGCTCAGTTACTTAGCTGGCCTGGTCTTCACATCAATTTTTACCCTTGCACAACATTATTTTCTTCATTTCAAGGTTTAATATGAATATGAAAATGATATACTTTTAACCAATGACGAATGTGGTATACATATGAATGTGGTATAACCACTTTGTTATTTCGACAGACATTTATGTAACCCACATCATATCTTGCAGCTAATATCATCCAGAAATTTCACAAGTGTTACACAAGACAGCTGTTGATGCGTATCTGACTGGTAGCATGGTCTGTTCCCGGCGAAAAAAGAATGCCAGAGGAAAACAAACCACTTTATGTTGGCACTGGGAGGGGCACGCATCGATGTGAGGAGCCAGTGAAGGAGTGTTGTGGCTGGGGAAAGAGGGGTTTGTGGGGGCGGGAGGGCCTATGGAGCTGTCACTCTCCTTTGTCCCAGCAGACGTTTTTGAGACGGCCCCCAAGAAGCCCTTGGCAGCCCCAAGAGAAGCCATTTACAGTGAGGTCCATCACCATCGAGAACCCTTGAAGACTCAGGGGGACCAATTTCATGGGAACTGCATCTGAGGCAGCCAGCATATTAAAATGTTTACACACACGCACACACACAGGCGCGCGCGCGCACACACACACTATAAGGCACACAAACACTTCTCTCACATTTTCAGACCTAGTTCCCTAGCATTTGCATGCTTTTTAAGGGCTAAAGCACAGCCTTTGATTTAGTAATGTTGTTCAGTACTTTTGATTGTCCTCGTGGGACACACCAGATGCAGATGTGTCACTTGACAGAACCTTTGCTGCTGGTGAATCAGAGCAGCATTTCCCCTTATAGATGAAGAGATGTCAACGGGAAGACAGACGGTGATTAAAGCTCATCAGGCACATCATCAGTCAGGGCACTGCTGTAAAAAAAGAAGGAACCATTCTCACTCCATCTTCCTCTTTTCCTCTTTTGCTTTTGCCATGTCACTCTTCAAACACAACAGACTCACCTCTGTCACTTCTGCAGCTGATCCCACGGCATGTAAACTACCTCCACCCAGGTCCAGCCACACCCCACACCCCCCTCCCCAGGTACCTGCAGCAGCGATAAAGAAGAAGACATCTGTATATCTGCATGCATCTATTATTCCTACAACTTCCTCTCATTAGGGGCTTTCCTTTGGCCTGAACGTGGCTCCTGGTATTTCCTCTGTTGGGGTGCGGTGGCAGGCAGCTGTTGTTCGAAGGCTTTTTAGTGTGTGTGTGTGTATATGGGTGTGTGTTTATCGGGGGGGTCGGGGCATTTTACTGAAACTCGTTCTCACTAAATTGGTTCAGGGTTGAGGTCTTGGTGCTGAGTGTCTCTTATTTTCTCCGGGCCTGAAATAGCCTGAATAAACATGAGTATGCCCCTATCAGCTCTATTGACAGTTTCTGAGGTATTTGTGTAGCTATTGCTAGACATGGTAGTTAGTTTGTAGAATTTTTAAGCATTGTTGATGGCACAGTTGTTTTAGTGTATGGTGATGTTTCGTCACTTTACATAGGTCAAGAATTTGACCTAGGAATACATGTTTGTTTCTGAGGCGATATACGGTATGCCCTTGGCTAGGACTATCTTCACAACAGCACGTGTTTGTGTAATGAAATGTAGTGTGTTGGGTGTCTGCTGGGGCCGACGCAGGCTTGTCTGACAGCCGGGTTTAGGTGAGATCAAACCAGATGTGTTTGGGTTTCAGAGGTTACAGTTTCACCCTTGACGGTCTAAGATCGTTACCCTTCGCCGATGATGTGTGTTTTTCATTTGTCTCTCTTTCTTTCTCACTCTTTTGCACGCACGCACGCACGCACGCACACACACACACACACACAGTTGTGTACAGTTAACCTTGTGGGGACCAGAAAACAAGAATCCATGTTACCTAAACTGAACCTTAACTCTAACCTTAGTCCTAATCCTAAACTTAACCTAACCCTTACCTTAAACTAACCCTAACCTTAACCTCACACTAAACCTAACCTTAACCTAAATAATATAACATTTATGCCTAATCTTAACCTTCCTCTAATGCCTAAACTTTACACTAAACCTAACCTGGAATGCCTGAACCTGAAAGTACCCAAATTGAAACCCTAAACCTAATTGCAGCCTTGGCCCTAAACATAATCCCTAAATCAGAAATTTACTTTGTCTTTATGGGGACCAGCAAAAGGTCCTAATATGGGCATCTTTGTCAAATATTACTATCCCTGTGAAGACTTCTGGTCCTAATAATCTGTTAAACCAAACACACGCTGTCCTTTGATACTCCATATTATTTGTATGTGTGACTCTATAGACTATGAGCTAAAGCTGGAATGCTTTATGGTCTGTTTATGGACCTGATAAGTACAACTTTTTCCAGGACATTATCATGAATAGTTGTCTTGTAAATTTACTAGTCAGTGGAATGAGTCCTCCGTTTGAAGGTTGCAGGCTGAGCCATATTTTTAACATGTCAAACCATTCTGTACAGTGTTATCTATTTATGCTTCAGGTAACAGCGTACAGGGACCGTATCATAACTTGACCATCCTGTTGTTGTCAACATTGCAGAGCATTCAACGTTTAAAATCTCAAGTTGGTCATCTAATTAAAATGTCTGAATAGATATGCACTGAAAAAGAAGCACCAGCCAAACAGAATGTCCATTATTTATAATCCACAAATAAGTTAACAATTTCCTGTTGCTTTAGGATAGTTTTCCTCTGGCACCAATTATGATATGTAAACATTGCTGCACACAATCAGTAAAGAGAATTTTACATTTCTTTTCTCAATTGAGGTTTAATCTTGACGTGAGGTCCGCAGGCTTACTCATACCTTATTCCTCAGAGAGATCTACACATTTGTTAAGATACAAATGTATGATCTAGGTTAAGATACACTCAACTAAAGGATTATTAGGAACACCATACTAATACTGTGTTTGACCCCCTTTCGCCTTCAGAACTGCCTTAATTCTACGTTGTATTTATTCAACAAGGTGCTGAAAGCATTCTTTAGAAATGTTGGCCCATATTGATAGGATAGCATCTTGCAGTTGATGGAGATTTGTGGGATGCACATTCAAGCAACAAAGCTCCCGTTCCACCACATCCCAAAGATGCTCTATTGGGTTGAGATCTGGTGACTGTGGGGGCCACTTTAGTACAGTGAACTCATTGTAATGTTCAAGAAACCAATTTGAAATGATTCGAGCTTTGTGACATGGTGCATTATCCTGCTGGAAGTAGCCGTCAGAGGATGGGTACATGGTGGCCATAAAGGGATGGACATGGTCAGAAACAATGCTCCGGTAGGCCGTGGCATTTAAACAATGCCTGAAGTGTGCCAAGAAACAAGGGGCCTAAAGTGTGCCAAGAAAACATCCCCCAAACCATTACACCACCACCACCAGCCTGCACAGTGGTAACAAGGCATGATGGATCAATTTTCTCATTCTGTTTACGCTAAATTCTGACTCTACCATCTGAATGTGTCAACCGAATTCAAGACTCATCAGACCAGGCAACATTTTTCCAGTCTTCAACTATCCAATTTTGGTGTGTTCTTGCAAATTGTAGCCTCTTTTTCCTATTTGTAGTGGAGATGAGTGGTACCCGGTGGGGTCTTCTGCTGTTGTAGCCCATCCGCCTCAAGGTTGTGCGTGTTGTGGCTTTACAAATGCTTTGCTGCATACCTCGGTTGTAACGAGTGGTTATTTCAGTCAAAGTTGCCCTTCTATCAGCTTGAAGCAGTCGGGCTATTCTCCTCTGACCTCTAGCATCAACAAGGCATTTTCGCCTACAGGACTGCTGCATACTGGATGTTTTTCCCTTTTCACACCATTCTTTTTTAAACCCTAGAAATGGTTGTGCATGAAAATCCCAGTAACTGAGCAGATTGTGAAATACTCAGACCGGCCCGTCTGGCACCAACAACCATGCCATGCTAAAAATTGCTTAAATCACCTTTCTTTCCCATTCTGACATTCAGTTTGGAGTTCAGGAGATTGTCTTGACCAGGACCACACCCCTAAATGCATTGAAGCAACTGCCATGTGATTGGTTGAGTAGATAATTACATTAAGGAGAAATTGAACGGGTGTTCCTAATAATCCTTTAGGTGAGTGTATTTAAAGTCAGAGTGGACCGGCACTGTGCAAACAGTGTCTCTCTCCTTCCGCCCTTTTCCCTTCGTCCCTGGCTGGTTTTGCGTCCCCCATAACCTTTAAGTGCTGACTGCTGTATGTCTGAATGTGTGCCTCACGTGGGAGAGCTGGACTGCTCAAGAGACATGGGGAGCACTCGTTTAGTCATAAAAGCCATGTGTAACGATCCACTCCAGAATAGGTTAATAATGATACTGTTTATGCAGGGTGAGTATATAGACCATGGAGGGCCTAGTGTATGCAGGCTTTCGCTTTTACCTTGTACAAGCCTGATGGAGTAGCTCACTAATTGGTTAGTATCTCCCCTCACCTGGCATTCTAGGTCCTAATTATGCTCTAATTGAAGGGAAAGACCAAAAACCAGCATACACTAGGCCCTCCATGGAAGGGTTTGAGGACCACTGATATAGACTGTTCAGTTTACCGATCTAGGTAGTCAAGCAAGTAGAGTCCTGTTAACAAATCCAGGTAGTTAGACAAGCAGAGTTCTGTTAACAAATCCAGGTAGGCAGACAAGCAGGGTACGGTACACAAGTCTGGTTCTCATTCAGGCAGGATCATAGGAAACAGAACAGTCTATATCAGGCAAAGGTACAGGGGATAATCAAAGGCAGAATAATACATACACAAAGCAAGTGGTCAGGCCGGTTAAACAATACAAGAACTCGAATGCTCAGTAGGAATATAGAAATGTACTCACAATACCTCGCAAAGAGGCAATGGTGTAGTGGGAAATTAATGTTTATAAGATCCAAATATTGACTCCTTCAACAGCTGGTTTCTCATCCCTCCTGGGATGAATTAAGATACATTGGGGTTTCCCCCTTTCCATGAATGTCACACATTTTAACCTGTACCTATGTGATTTTGGTTGTGATCCACCCATAAAGGGAGTTTGGTAGTATTACTTGTAAAGGT
>JACXGM010031598.1:0-12912 GCA_016801145.1 Umbra pygmaea
CAATAAGCCAGCCATCCTGCACAGCCCCTGCTTGTGACAACATTTGTCAAACACATTTGTGCATCACAGATCACTTGGACATTAATAGAGTGGAAGTGTTTTCTGTTCACATTATGTTCGCAAATTCATTATGGGGCCCTTATAGCAATGTGAGTGCAGTCGATGGCTCCGATTACATTTGGAAATTGGCTCATTGCTGCGAATTGCAGTTTCTTGTTGGCCTGCTCACCAACAGTGAAGGGAAATTTTGATGTACCTGGGTGACATACGGATGAGACCGTTCCATACAGCTGCCCCAGCGCGGCTCAGAGATGGTGGGAAATGCCTGACTGGTCAGCCAGCTCTCTCTGAAAACCGCTGGTTGCGAGGAAGCCCAGTGTGGTGAGAACTTGCAAAGGGACAGGTAACGCGTGGTTCCTTGCTGTCTCACGTTTTAAAGCGGGCCCAACTTCAGCACAGAGTTCCCTTGGCAACCTGAATCGACTCATAAGCCAGTCATCATCGCGGGCCAGCAAATCAGTTTGGTCTCTGAATACACGCTCTCTCCGGATTCTCCTATTTGCATTGTCTTCTAGCAGTGCCAGAGCAGCCATTACGCATCAAGTATAGCAGCATGATTTACGCGTCGTTTTATAGGCTACACCTACTTTCCCACACCTTGTTCACTTATTTACACATAATCCACAGAATCAATTGAGCATCAACAGTGAGTGATTTTGCACAACTGTTACTGGAGGTGGATCCGGGCATCATGCCTTCTGTGCGTGAGCCAAAGTCAGGCTCACAGTGACAATTCCATTTTCCTATGCCAATCTTGGAGCTGCACAGCAGGTATAAATTTCATCTGTGGTAAATAATCTGTGCTGTGTGCAATGTTAACCATATACAGAGGGTGACATGCATTTTCTGATGATTTTGTCATTCGTTTGACACCCTCAAGTATAACAGATGTTATTGAGTGGTGGCAGATTAAGGTAATAGCATTTCCCGTTTGGGTTTTGGCATTTTGATGTGAGTCATCCACATCAATGGTCAAACTTTTATTAGCGGATGTAATTATGTTTTTAGAATAGTCAACGTCATGACAGTAACTATTGTGTACACTTTATTTTGTAATGTTTGGTGAGTTTGGTGGCATTTTTAAGTCAGAATTTTCCACGTTACACTGCCAGACAAGACTTTGCGTATGGCCCGCGTATTCTCACGTCTGCTCAAAAGTTTCCATGACGGCACGCGCATTCTCACATCAAGTTAATTTTTATACATCACACCATGTCCATGGAAACCAGCGTACGCAAGCTTTTCATGCATATGCAATGTTTATACATGAGGCCCCAGATCTCAACCCAATAGAGCATCTTTAGCATGTGGTGGAACGGGAGCTTCGTGCCCTGGATGTGCATCCCACAAATCTCCATCAACTGCAAGATGCTATCCTGTCAATATGGGCCAAAATTTCTAAAGAATGCTTTCAGCACCTTGTTGAATCAATGCCACATAGAATTAATGCAGTTCTGAAGGTGAAAGGGGGTCAAACACAGTATTATTATGGTGTTCCTAATAATACTTTAGGTGAGTGTATGTATATATATATATATATTTATATTTATAATTATTTGAAATTGTTGTATGCCCAATTTAAGCCCTTATGTACTAGGTTTCAAATCAAAAAAATAAACCACTTAATAGCAATGTCCTGTATAGAATTATTCATAAGTCTGAAATGTAACTTGCAATATGCTGTAGCGGCAATGCACACACATTCCATCAATGATCGCTAGTACAACAATTCAATGAACCAGTTTGTTATAAGCTACCATGAACAACCGCTAGAGGTCAGACCAGACGTGAGATTTAATTGCAGCCTACGCTCACGTTCAAATTGAAAAATGCCTTGCTTTGCGTAGGAATTGGTGTACGCCCGTCCTACGGCTGTTTTAGGTCATAAGCACGTTTGATAAATTAGGGCCAATAGAACTGTCACTCTCAAGCACTCTGATAGATTAATCAAAATATTGCATCACATTGTGCATGAATGCCAGGATGCATTAAGCTACAGTATAGTCCACATTTTCTGCATCACATGCACCACACACAAATGTCCAGATGATACTTCGGCAGTCCTCCTTTTCCAGGGATACAAAATAAGACTTTAAAGCTGACCAACACTCTAAAATCCTCTGTATGGCTGTCAGCAAAGACAGCCAGCGTGTGGGGACATGCCTCAGAATCTCCCTGTATTTTGTATAGGTAAATTCACAGAAGTCCATAAGCAATTCCACTGTTTTAGCAGAACAACTGAATACACTATACACCTTCAGCACTAAAGACACAATTAGCTGCTTTGACAGTGTTGTTTATGATGTGACACTTGCAATTGCCCTTCACAATTTGTGGGTTAGCTTCTCTGAGTTTCAGAAAAACTGAGTTGTGCCGACCATAATTAACTGATGTGTTATCTGCACCATAGGCACTGATCTGACTGACTGAAAGTCCATTGTTCTCAATAATAGACACTATTTGTTTGAATATGGTTAACTAGATTGGTTAGAGTTGTTGTAAAAGTTTTACAATCCGTACTTAACACCCTCAAATGCACAGAAATACTGGACCATGTAGGGAAACACTTTTGTGTGCCCAGAATTGGACGCATTCTGCAACTCTGCTGCTAATCTTTGCTGACTAAATGGTGCCGACACATTTTCCACTAAGGACTCACTTTTAGTTTTTCCACAAGACATCTTAGTTGCAATATCAGAGTCACTGAATATTTTTGCACTGACCTTGTTCCCACAGTCAGTTGACAGGTAGCTATGGCCATGTCGCACACCGTGAAAGTTAGCTGTTAATACGACGACAGTAACTTTGTCCTCTGAGTTTTTTGTAATCATGAATGATGAAATTGCCTTGTTTTGTCTGGTTACTTGAACACAACTCTGATGTTTCTTTGTTTTAGCATGGTCATCCAAAACAGTTCATGTTTAACCAGAATTTTTAAAAAGCATACAGAGCAGGTAGCATAAAGTGGGTCGCCTGGTGTTGGCTTTAGCCATGTGGAGTAATTTTAATTTTTCATTCAGTCATTATTAAAGAATGTTGAACATTTCATCTTATTTTTTACTGGCCTGCCAGTTTTTGTGAACACACTGTCATCTTTGTCATGGCTACCGGTTGACGTACAATCTTCTTCTTCACTGCTTCTCTAATTGCCACCTGTAGTAAGCCTAGTAGCTGCCAAGACAGATGCGCTAAATAGGGTATGTGACATGTCACGTGGATTCACATTAGGTAGCGGCACTTGAGAAGCCAGTAGGACATTCTGTATGTTCCTAGTCTAGATCTACAGATGACAGAGAGAACATTTATTGCACAAACATAATACAAAAATACATTACAAACTATTTCATTTTGCCCCCTAACAACATATTAATGCCTATGATTTTGTTAGTTAGGTGTTCACATACTTTTGACTATATTGTGTACATTCCTATCATTATATTAACCAATTATATACCAACAACTAACAGCCCTATGCACAAACCTTGATAAGTAACGGTCCATTTTCATAAGTACTCTTTGTTTTCTTCATCTTTCCCCGTTTAAGTCTGCCTGGCACAATGTTGACATTTTGGCCTCTGGAAAGGTCATACTTTGTCCTACAGTGAAGTACCTTATGGTTTTGGATTCAGAAGACCCATGGCTACAACATGCATGAATGAAATCCAACATCCTGGGTCATTGAATTTTATGTTGTATTAAATATTTGTCGCAAAAACTAAAGATATATATATATATATATATTTCCAAAAGTGCTATTGATATGAAATACCAGATGTTGGTAACAACCCAAGTAATCCATACATAAAAAAAAAATAAGTTCTGAAATTAAGTTGTGTAATAATGTGAAATGACACAGGAAAAAAGTAGTAGTAGAAGTAGTACTTTATTGTTCAGGCTTGGCTGAAAATGTGTCTTTGGTCTCGCCATACAGTCACAAAACAATTAACAATACACAATATACACACATTCACATCTCCTTCCTCTTATTCAAAAGGCTTATTGCATTTGGTACAAAAGATTGATGAAATATCGCTTTAATCGCTTTTGGTGTTCTGTAGCGGCGACGTGATGGCAGTAATTCAAAGACATGATTCAATGAGTGTGTTGTGTCTCTTGCTATAGTCTAACCTTTGATTTGCTTTGTTACAAATAAAGTTAACATTATCAGAGAAATTCAATTTGACGTCAATCATTTCCCAAAATACTTAAAAGTCTTCACAATTTTAACTGTTTGATAACATAACATTAACTCTGTTAGAGGCTCTGAATAATTTAAAATCAACTCTTTTGTTTTACTTACATTTATCAGTAAGGAACTTGCCTCACACCATTCTTCTAGTTCCAAAACCTTCTCCTTGTACTCACAATGTACACAGTCTTTCCATAAAAGTGTGACAAGTGCCATATGATCTGCATATTTGTATAATTTATCATTCTCATGCTGCAGTCTTATACTACTTTTATAAACAGAAAATAAAAGAGGTGATAGGACACATTTTGTGGTGCCCCCGTATTTAAAAACATAGTATCTGATTTAAACCTCCCAACACAAACTCGCTGTGGTCTATTTGTTAAAAAGTTTTTTTATCCAGTGGACAATTCCTCCATTTACACCTAGAACCAAGAGACGTTCCAGGAGCAAATGTATCTTCATGGTATTAAAGGCAGAGGTATAATTAATAAAAAGAACACGCACATAAGCCTTTGCTTGTTGTAGATGTCTAGCAATTGTATCGACCATGGTGAGCATGGCATCCTCTGTCCCGCTTTGTGATTTATATGCAAATTGAAATTGCAGTACATCTGATTGCTCTGATATGTATGGTTCAAGGTGGTAGCTAACTACTCTTTCGATGCTTTTAGCTTTTTTGGTACAATATGTAAGTCTAATAAAAACTGAAATAATTTGGTTAGGGGGTCAGTTAATTCATTTGCACAGATCTTCATTTGCACATCTCTTCTTCTAAGGGCATCTGGACCCGGTGCTTTATAGGGCTTAATGCATTTCAGGGACCTTCTAATTTGGTCGCCGGTCAACGAAATTGGTGGGCCCACTGGAATCCTATCACTTATTTTTTCAATCTTATTGTAATTGTCAGCTAAGTCATATCTTCCATAAAACAGATTCAAATCATTTACCCATTTAAAACCATCTGTCCCTATAGGAATATCATTATTTACATCTCTCGGGTCACACCCCATCATCTTATTTAAGCCTTGCCAAGCAAGATTCAGTAACTGGTCATCTACCTTGCATTTAAAGTCAACTTTTGCTTTTTGTATCATAGCTCTCAATTCCTTCCTTTTCATTTTAAAACCCTCATAATTATTTTCACGAAATGCCCAATTCTTTTCATTAAGGAGTTTCTTTAAATCTTTAGAGAGCCATGGTTTATTATTTGAAAAGACTTTAACCACTTTAGTATCAATAACTGTTTCTTCACAGAATTGAATATAGGAGGTAATACTGTCAGTTAGTTTGTAAGGGTCTCTGCATGAATCAAAAAAGACATCCCAGTTTGTATTACAAAAACAATCCTTTAACATATCTTCTTTATCCTTAATCCAAAACTGAATTCTCTTTTTGGTTTGTCCCTTCTAACACATTGTCTATATGTTGGCAGTAAATGGATAACATTGTGATCCGATCTACCAATTGGTGCTCGACATACTGCCTTGTATTGCAGTATGGTGCTCGACATACTGCCTTGTATTGCAGTATGGTGCTCGACATACTGCCTTGTATATTGCGTCGGCAATATTACCATAACACAAATCCAGTGTGCGTGAGAAACGGGTTGGACAATCAATATATTGCTGCAAGTGTGGAAGAGTCTCTGTTAATGAAAGTGTATTAAAATCCCCTAGTATGAAGACTGGTTGGTCTGCCGACTTTGTTACGATCTTAGTAAAGCACTCTGCAATATGTTCCGCTGCCTCATTATTATTAGGTCCTGGTACATACACTAGGATATGGTTATTCTACCAAATTCCCGCGGCAGATAAAAAGGTCTAAAAGATACAAACAAAGTCTCATAGTCCGGGGTACAAGTCTGTTCAATTATTATAGACTGCGATGACCAGTTCTTATCAACATACATACAGAGTCCCCCGCCAACTGACTTCCGTGATTTGACCTTGTCTCTGTCAGCTTGTATTGTGGTAAATCCCTCAATATCCACACTGTGATCTTCATTTAGCCATGTTTCAGTAAAACAGATGAGATTACTGCTCCTAAATTCCTCCTCTTGTTTCACTCGGAGTGCAACCTCATCCATCTTATTATTAAGAGAACTTACGTTAGACAGCGTGATCACTGGAAGGGGATGACGGCTTCCTCACCTCAGCAATCAATTTCAAATTCCTCCTCTCGACCCTCAATTCTTAGTTCTTGATCTCCTTCTTTTGTGCGGACATATACTTGATGGAATCGTCACATCGACAGCATAGTTGTTATTATATCGTAAAATAGTCTCTTGAATAAATCCGCCTCGACACCATAAAAGCCAATTGATCTTCAAAGGCTTCGCCCGCCAGCACCAATCCAACCAGTGCCTAGACTAATCATGAACACATTCATACTGTTTACAATTTAAAAGAGCAAAAATAAAACGAATAAAATAACATCTTCAATACACAAACAAGACGCCACAAGACAATAGCGAAACACAGTGTCAGCAGCAGGCCGCGCCCCATCCGAGTACTTAACCAGCTCCCAGCTCAGTATTAAACTGATATTCATTTAATACTTTGTACAAAAGCCTTTGTTGGTAATGGTTGCTTCAAGACGCCTCCTGTATGGAGAAACTAGTCGCAACTAGTCTCTGGTGTGAGTTTGGCCTATTCTTCCACACAAACAGTCTTCCAATCTTGGAAGGTTCCATGGGCCTCTTCTTGTAATGAATAGTAAATACAAACAATTGAGTTTTATGTAGACTAATGAAAGGTAGAGCCAAACTGAAGTGAGCAGGACACCAACAAAACAATGCAGATAGTTCCACAGACATTTCCAAATCCAAATAGACAGGCAAGCAGGGTTCTTTATCCAATTTGGGTAGTCAGACAAGCAGTCAGACAAGCAAGTCAGACTACCTGGATTTAGAAAAGCATTCCTTTTCTAAATCTAGGTAGTCAGACGAGCAGGGGTAGTTATTCCAAAGCAGGCAGGCAGACAGGCGATATGGAGAGTGGAGTGCAGCAGGTGATTAGAATTTGGGTGATTAAGACTGGGCTATGGGAATTGTAGTTCTGAGCAGTCTTGTGCAGGGAAGCTGTAGTTCTCAGGGAAGAGGAACTGGGGAACATTACGCTTCTATGAATCTTGATCTTCAGTTCTTTTCATAGATTTTCAATGGGATTTAAGTAATGTGATTGGCTGGGCCATTCTAATAGCTTTGAAACCAATTGAGAGTTTCCTTGGCTGTGTGTTTGGGATTATTATCTTGCTGAAATGTCCAAACTCGTTTCATCTTCATCATCCTTGTAGACAGCAGCAGATTTTTGTCAAGAATGTCTTAGTAAATTTGCCCATTCATCCGTCCTTCAATTTTGTGATGTTTGCCAGTACCAGTTGCTGAAAAGCAGGCCCACGCCATGATGTTCTTACCTCCAAACTTAACTTTTGGTATGGGGTTTTTAAGGTGATCTGCAGTGCAATTACTCCTCAAAACATGGTGTGTATTATGGCATCCAAACAGTTAAATTTTGCTCTTATCTGACCATGACACACTATATTCTCCCAGTATTTCACTGGCTTTTCCAAATGTTGTGCAGCAAACTTTAAACCAGCTTCAACATGCTTTTTTTTCAGCAATGGAGTATTGCATGGTGAGTGTGCATACAGGCCATGGTGGTGGAATGCATTACTTACTGTTTTCTTTGAGACAACAGTTCCTTCTAATTGCAGGTCTTTTTGAAGCTCTCCACAAGTGGTCCTTGGACAACTCTTCTGATTATTCTTTTCACTCCTCTGTCAGAAATCTTGCGAGGAGCACTTAGATGATATTAATTTGCACTGACAGGGGGGTGGATTGTTTTTTAATTACTGATGGTTTTCAGCTGTTGTCTTGGCTTTCCATGCCTTTTTGCACCTCCCTTTCTTCATGTGTTCAATACTTTTTCCCTGTGTCATTTCACAGTGTTACACATACATTTCTGAACTTTTCTGTGTTTTAGTTACTTTGTATGTACGCATTATTTGGGTTGTTACCAACATCTGGTGAACATTTCATGTTAATTACACCTTTGGAAATATATTTTCTGAGAAAAATGGTGACGTGTTCAATACTTATTTCACCCGCTTTATATATTGTTGTTTTTTATGTGTAAGAGCATGTAAACCATGATGAATAAGGCTTTTCAATGCATATTGTTGAGCCCCAGGGCTCCTGGACCAATGTGCAAAGTTTGGAGACCATATAAACAAGTCAACATCAAAATGCTGCACCCATTTCTCACTAGATTTCTATAAGTTTTATAAAACCCAGCTATTTCCCACCTCCAAAAATGTTTGTTTTATGGAGGATGATGGCCTACATCATTGCAGATTTGTTATTTTCTCATTTTCACTTCCTACTTCCTGTTTGTGATGTTTTTAGTAAAAAAGAAAGACCATTGTCGGCTTTGAGGTGTGATATCTCCGGCTCTGATAAACCCACAGAGACAAGCCACCACTCATTATTTGCATCCGATTCTCTTCTTTCCAGCTTTAGTTGCTAACATGTACAGTTCGCACATTAAGTGAACTTTAGCTTTGCGAACCAGAACTTCCAGCAATGACAGTACTGGGGTTTGCAAATGGCTGCGAAGTTACCTTATTGTTGAATATATCTGTAGAAGGCCTTACTTTATGTCTCACTGAACAGTCAAATACACTCACCGCAGGAGGGGCAGAAAACGAAACCAATGCTGGGACTAACTAAGTGCAGAGCGTAAAGTGCCCATTTGAACCCAACAATGCCTATATTCACATTTTGTAGAACCCAGAGGCCTAAATAGGCATAAGAATCGCCTAATATCATGGAATGCATTTTTAACAAGATGTGCTTCTAAAATAGGAACTTGGTGGTGCACGCCTGGTTGTTACTCTGTTCCAGCACTTGCATCACTGGCTAAGCATTAGGCATAATGGGGTTTTTGGTAATGCTATTGTATGGAATGTCGTGTCAATGCACCTCTGACTTGAAATTAGAAATATGATTTGACGCAAACTGTGGTATTAAGTAGTTTAAATTTTCTGGTTTGTGTTAGGATGTATTTTATTGGATGTTCTCTACTAGAATTTGATGTAAAATTAATACTGATCCCTTCTAGAAGTCAAGTAAACACCTCTAACTAAAGAATACATAACACAATGTGTGTGATAATTTGCAAGACTGTAATAAACTGCATCCACATTTTCAGTACATCCGTACTGACTTTGGAGCATGCATGTAAAGCACATTACCATAATCTAAGAGTTGCATTGCTTGCACAATTGTAATTCTATGCTAAAATAACAGACATGATCTGTTTCTGTAAAAGAGACCAACCTTGACCCTAAGCTTTTTTACCAGCTCAAATATATGGGTTCTTAAAGAAAGAACATAGAGCTCTTCTGCGATGTCTAATGAGGTTGCAGGGTGGGCCCGACCTCTAGACACAGTAGAACAAGAGAGATAACATGGACCTAGACATGTCAGCAGGCATGGTTCTAACAGGGGGGCAAACACGTTCACCTGGCAACACTGTTATGTCGGCAACACAAACTATGATTTATCCTTTCAGAATAATAGTGCTTGTTTTAATTCATTTCAATAATCATTGTGAAGTCATTACAAAGCTAGTGAATTTTAACCACATACAATTGTATTGTGTGTAAAGAAGAGAGTAAAGAAGAGTATACGATTGCAAAAAACATTTAACATTTTCAATTACAACGTTTAATTGAAAACAGTAACAAATACGTTGTACACAGTAATTGATTGAATATATTGTCAGTGTCTCGTAAAAACACGAGAACATTTGGAAAACATTGACTAGAGTCTGTTTTATCCAACAATAGTCTAATTTTAGCAACACATGAACATAGACCCAATATCTATGCAATTAATTACCAATGATTATTGTAATGAATTACAAGTGCTATTATAAAGGACAAATCAGAGTTTGTGTTGCCGACATAATATAGTGTTGCCAGGCAAATGTGTTTGCCCGCATGTCAGAGAAAGAAAGAAGTACCAAGCGGGGACGTGTTTTAGCTCGACAACAACTATATTCACATTCTTTTGAACCCAGAAGACTAAAAAGGCCGAAATATATCCTAATCATGTAAAATGCATCTTTAAGTTTAGTTCACTACAAAACTCCTTTATGCTATCTGCTTCCTCTGATTCACAATTCAAATTAAAATCTAATAAATTTCTGATTATTGTCATCTTCATTGTATTGTCATATGCCATGTCTAAGAGTTGCTATGCATGAAGTATTGCAGAGTGCCTGGATACAAACTTAGCTTTTGTATATTGGCAATATATGAAAAACCCATGAAGTAGATAATTGCTATCTTAAACTGGTGAGCAATGCAGTTACAACATAAAACATATTTTGGTGCCATAAGATCTCAAATACTTTAAACCAGTCAGCATTTGGAATTCAAACCACCTAAATAACAATTTCAATTAGAAAAGCTAGTCTGTTCTTTATTTCTAAAAGCACAGGCCATCTGGATGCGTTTCACAGTTCTCTCCTCAAGTACACCCCGAAGCAACATTTTGGGTTCCTGGCATGATGCATCGGACACATCTTGCTATTCTGGAGCATAATGAGACTGTGGGATACAAACAAGCCAGGACAGCAAAGGGTATTTATTATAGCATTATTATTGCCCTATTTAAAATATGTCCACAAACAAGCATACAGCTCCTCAAACCTTTCCCATACTTGCAGTTCCCATTGTCTTCTAGCCTATGCACTGTATTGTTGGTAGTCATTTTCTAATCATCACAACTATGGATTGTAAATACAGAACAATACCAGACTGTCAACAAGTGAAGCCTTTTCTAAATTTTACTTTTATTTGACAACAACACATCTCACTCAAGGTGGCAAAACACAAACCATTATATTGAATTAACCAAACATATTTTTGTGTTTCGTTTCAGGTTTTGTATGATTATCTAAAGCATGTTTTGGGCTTGGTGTTTTTTTCAAAACTGATCAACTGGATGGCTCTGTTTATTCAAAATACAAATTGGCTGTGTTAATATTTCTTTTCCATATGACGTTATACTGTACACTTGCAGTTGGCAGACTCCAAGGGCAGAGCAGCTTGTGTGGATGGCAAACAGACGTGTTAAGACATGCATCGGATCAGTTAATGGGTCTGCACTGATATAATGACCACTGAAACCACTTTATTGCTTATCAGCCTTTCTACACAGTTTCAACAGAAATATCAAGTGTCACTTTTGTTCCATTCATTTCAAACAAATAAAATGTTCAAGCCTCATAGGCCAATAAGCAGTTGGTACATTCATTTTTGTGTTGCCAATTGTATACTATATAAGGAAATTGATTCTTGAAACAAATAATGTGGGGTGGGGGGGTCGAGCTTGACTATGGTTTCTCTGACTTTGCCTGAGCCTTCAGCACGAGGCAGCACAAATTGGCATAGTGCTATATAACATAGATCCTATAAGTCGGATTATCTACCTTGCCACATTGCACTCCAGCTACCCCATGTGTGCAGATTGGGTGCCTGTGAGTTCAGTCATGGAGATATATTTTGTTAGTGTAATCACCCGTACATGTACTCATTAAAGGCTTCCGTGTTGGATGAGCAGTGGGAAAAATAATTGGCCGGCTTGGTGACATGTGGTTGGATGAAACATATGCATTCCCTTCACCATCCCCCATCTGTCGGGGGGGTTGCAGAGAAAATGGGCAGAAAAACTATGTAATAATATTAATAATATAGGGTCGGGTAACTCTTAGCTGGTTAGGAAAATTTTGTAAATTTGCCCCTGAGCAAACAACATGTAGAAGGACGAATATAACCTAATAGCAATGTGTGCAACTGAAACATAAAAACACCCCAAATATGTTGGTATACAACGTAATTTATGATTTTCAAAATAGTTTCCAGAGATTGTAATTCCGGAGAACTTCTGAGATATACGGTAGCACTGCTCATCCAACATGGAAGCGTCCACTCCCAATTTATTTTCCTTGCAAATGGTTTTGTCCAATGCCCATTGACCCTGCTTTGTCCACAACTCTGCAACTGCTTGGACAGATGCGGAATGGTGAGGGGCGCTCGTAAAGCCGTATGTCGCCAAGCCGGACAAATCATTTCACAGTGCACCTCCAACATGGGAGCCTATAGGCAAGGCAAGGCAAGTTCATTTATATAGCACATTTCAAACACAATGGCAATTCAATGTGCTTTACATAAACAGGAAAACACAAAAATTTAAAACAGATAAAATTAAAGCATTTAAAATAAAAGTGAAAAACAGTTAGAAAAATAGTACAGTTTAAGAAATAAAACAGATTGAACGAACATATAAAATATAGTGCAATCAGTTCGGACTTAGCACAGAGTTCGTTCAGTAAAAGCGTAGCTAAACAGATGTGTTTTGAGTCTGGATTTAAAGGTGACTACTGTTGGAGCGCATCTGATTTCCTCTGGGAGCTGGTTCCAGCTGCGGCTGGCATAGTAGCTAAAAGCAGATTCTCCGCGTTTTGTCTGAATCCTTGGTATCTCTAGCTGATGTAATCCTGATGATCTGAGTGGTCTGTTGGGATTATATTCAATGAGCATATCTGCAATGTATTTAGGTCCTAGGCCATTGAGTGATTTATATACCAGTA
>JACXGM010031599.1:0-12912 GCA_016801145.1 Umbra pygmaea
ACAGCCATAAATGTAAGCATTATCATACACAGCCATAATTGTAAACATTATCATACACAGCCATACATGTAAGCATTATCATACACAGCCATAAATGTAAGAATTATCATGATATCATTATCATTATCAATGTATCATTATCAGATACACCCATAAATGTAAGCATTATCATATACAGCCATACCGAGTGCATGGAGAAGAGGAAGGATTTGTTTTCAGCCCAGGTTGAACTGTATTGTACATTAATCTACAACAGATGTTGATTGGCTCATCCACAGATGCACGTTTTAATGTGCAACCAAAATGGCTCCCTATTTTTCAACTGAGTACTGTATTTAGTATTGTGGCTCTGGTCAAAAGTAGTCCCCTATTATGAATTAGAGAGTGGTTTGGGATGAAGCCTAGATGTGTTGTATTGTAGCGACCTTTTCTAATGAATTTGTAGGCATGAATAAAATGCTTTTATTTGATTAGCCATGTGTGAATAGCAGCCGGCTTGAAATGGCTCTCCCTTGGGTTCATTCTCTCTCTCTCTCTCTGTTCGTCTGTCTACTCTTAGAAAAACATGAAACACTTAGTTTTTATGAAAGATTGGGCATTTCTTTGGTTTCATTTGTAAATAATATTCCCCACAAGGACATTCTATACTATAAGTAAACAGATAATGACATAATTAAACAACAGCCAATCAGAAATGACATAATTAAACGACAACCAATCAGAAATGCCAAACATGAATAATTCTTATGAATTCAGGGGTTGACATTAACTTTATTGGCCACGTTTCTTAATTTAATATTGTGATTAACATGCTTGTCTGTAATTCCTGGATAAAAAATGTATTTACCAGTCCCTGAGATTACATGTTTGACAAAAGTTTCTCAAATAATGTATGTATTCCAAGTTAGAAATAACATGGTATATTGCTGCATTTTTGTTCACTTTTGTGACTGAGACATAAGATGTGCCACAAGTTTTAACTACCGCTTTAAGGTTCTCATGGTAACAGAGTCACTATTTTGGAGAGAATATTTGTCACTTGTTATCTTGAAGCTGAATATTCTTTTCAAGCAGTTCAAACTGTTAATAACATTCATGCATGTAAGTAAAGCAGTCAGAAATTGAGGAGCATGGGAATAAGTCTCACTATAAATAAATATTCTCTGGCGAAATGCTTCTAATAAATGTGATGTTTCTTCTCTTTTTCTGACACACGCTCTTTCAAATATGTCCACCGTTGTCGCGGGCATTTTAATAAAAGACGCAATTGTTTTGTCCAGCTATTAAACGTCAGACATACTTTGAATATTGCTATGGTAGATTATGTTAATGCAATAAATCAAACCTTTGTATATGCATATTTTAGACTACTTTTTTGGTAATGTATTAACAGCGAATGAGCACTTGCACTATGTAAATGGAGCTGTCTTTCAGTATAACTCCCGGAAGAGTGCACAATCAACTTAACTACAGTAGCTATCTCGTACTCAATCTGAAAGAGCAATACAGAGTTTGAGGACAAAGGAAAATCGAGGACACAAAAAAAACACTGATTTCCACCGGGTACCACTCATCTCCACTACAAATAGAAAAAAAGAGACTACAATTTGCAAGAGCTCACCAAAATTGGACAGTTGAAGACTGGAGAAATGTTGCCTGGTCTGATGAGTCTCGATTTCTGTTGAGACATTCAGATGGTAGAGTCAGAATATGGCGTAAACACAATGAGAACATGGATCCATCATGCCTTGTTACCACTGTGCAGGCTGGTGGTGGTGGTGTAATGGTGTAGGGGATGTTTTCTTGGCACACTTTAGGCCCCTAGTTCCAATTGGAATCGTTTAAATGCCACAGCCTACCTGAGCATTGTTTCTGACCATGTCCATCCCTTTATGGTCACCATGTACCCATTCTCTGACTGCTACTTCCAGCAGAATAATGCACCATGTCACAAAGCTCGAATCATTTCAAATTGGTTTCTTGAACATGACAATGAGTTCACTGTACCAAAATGGCCCCCACAGTCACCAGATCTCAACCCAATTTGGCATCTTTGGGATGTGATGGACAGGGAGCTTCGTGCCCTGAATGTGCATCCCACAAATCTCCATCAACTGCAAGATGCTATCCTATCAATATGGGACAACATTTCTAAAGAATGCTTTCAGCACCTTGTTGAATCAATGCCACTTAGAATTAAGGCAGTTCTGAAGGCGAAAGCGGGTTAAACACAGTATTAGTATGGTGTTCCTAATAATCCTTTAGGTGAGTGTATATAAACACAGTATTAGAATGGTGTTCCTCATAATCCTTTAGGTGAGTGTACTCTCTACTTACAAAAAAGCTTGCATTTATCAAGGGGTAAAAGCATTCTATGGTGTATCCGTCAGAGATGAAAGTTTTTAACAGAAAGATATTCTTCCATGGGTAATACCAAGAAAGAGAGCGTCCATTTTCCAGAGTTTATAAACAGCATCTGGGTGAAATGAAATACATCATACTCTGACGTCCCATTCCCATGAACGCAGCACGGAGATGCGCCACAAGAAGCTGACAGACAGTGATTGCAAGTAGTTGACACTTTAAACTGGTATTGTTGTGAATCTTCTGTGTAAACTTGCCTTGAAACAAACACCCCCCAAAGGCACCTCAACGCCCCCCTTTCCAAAATATTGCTTCCAGCTCACCCGTCGTCCTCAGAATGCCCCCTGGAGGACGGTACCATCCCTGTTGAGAAGCACGGTTGTAAACAGTTGAGGGTTGATGATATTAATAGTATGACCCGGAATGTTCTAGTCTGGATTTATAAGCTTCTCTTTCATATTGGTGGGGTGCAGGTGCGATTTCTTTAAGACTGCTCGGCTTCCCCTAGAATGTCCAAAAATGTATGTTCAAATATGTACTATTGTGTTAACATTTTGCTTTAGACCATGTTCATCTCGAAGACAAGTTCGTTCAGAATCAGCTACATTTGGCAGGTCGACTGACTCCATTTCCTTCTCATACATTCCCGTAGCGTCACAGTGCATTTCCCTGTTGAAGCCTGGCGTCCATGGACTTCAATGGGGCTGCTTTGAATTGTTTTTTTCAATGGTTTGAACCTAGACGTCATTGGATGCTCAGTCTGTTTTTGATGTATTAAATGAGAACATGCAGGGCTACAATTTTAAGGATAAGCTTGTGGCACAGACCTATGATGGGGCTGCTGTCATGGCTTCAGCTCTTAATGGTCTGCAGGCCATAGTGAAATCAATAGCCCCCAGTGCAATGTTTGTGCATTGCTATGCACACAGACTGAATCTGGTGCTTGCCTGAGTGCAGAATGTTTTTTGCATCACTCCCTGTGTTTGCCACATTTTTTTCAAAATCCACAGAGGACGTCTTTTCTGGAGTCTGCAGGTTGTTCTGTTGACCAGAAACGCTCCTACCCGATGGAATTTCACATCACAAACAGGGAGCACTGTGGCAAACAATTATGATGGCCTCCTGCAGACATTTGATAACATCATTGCAGATACGACAATGGATGATGATACACTGGATTGTGCCAAATGATTTGTGAGGAAACTGGAGGATTTTGAGTTTGTGTTCATGTTGTACACATATGAACAAATCTTCTCTGAGACTGATGTGGTCTTTGATATTGTCCATAGCCCATAGCTATGGAAAGCCCCCAATTCTTTTCTTGTATTAGCCCATAGGGCTATGGATGTTCTTTAATACAAGAAAAGAATTGAGTCTCTTCTTGCATTTGTCAGAGAGAAGAGGTCAGAGGGGTCTTTCCAAGCTGTTTATGCCAAAGCAGCAGATCTCACATCAGACCCACGAGATGAGCCCATGAGAAAGCGCCGTCTGACCCAATTGCAGGAACACCAAGAGCACTACAGAAATCTGTACATGGCCATCCTTGGTAACATCTTGGAGCAGATTCATCAACGTTTTTAAATTTTGGAAAGTATGCTCTTCTTAGAATTAGTCAATCCACGAATATTTGATGACATGAGACAAGTGTTTACAGAGGAGTCCTCCCAACGTGTCCTGAAAAGTTATGGCCATCACTTTGATTCAGGGAGACTGAGGTCTGAACTTCAAGTCCTGTATTCAGATCAGGACTTGCAGGGTAACAGGGGAAAGCTGTGTTATTACTTGGTTGTTCCTTAAAGACGTGGAGTTAGACAGTGCATTGCCTCAGCTTTACAAACTGTTCTCATTAGTGGCAACAAGTGGAGCTACATCTGCAGGTGTAGAAAGGAGCTTCTCCTGTTAAAAATGGCTCAAGTCCTACACCTGTAACACAATGGGCCATGGCCGTTTAAGCAGCCTAGCTCTGCTGGCCATTGAGAGAACACTGGTCAAGTCACCTGAAAAGACGTCTAGTTGTTACGACAGTGTCACAGAGCATTGTCTTGAAAATGAACGACGGGCAGAAGTTACAAATAATAAATGAACAATTTTTATGATGTAGGCTGAAAATGAGCATCCCCTCTTTGAAAGACCAGCAGCCGCCACTGGTAGGGTGAGTTTATTTAAAAATCTATATTCTTTACATTAATATTATTCAGTGTTTCTTCTCCTGCTCCATGTGGTTATCCAGTTATAGCATAGCCTACTGGTTTTCTCCAGCTTGAGATTCCTTGTATAATAATGCACACATACAGTAACACAGTGGGGTTGACCGTCTTCTGGTTTGCATGACACCTATTTCACTGAAGTCAGATGAACTTGGATCAACCTCTGTGTGTGTCTGTGTAGTAAAAGGTAGTTGACTGTGTAGTACAGGGTAGTTGACTTTGTAGTACAGGGTAGTTGACTTTGTAGTACAGGGTAGTTGACTGTGTAGTACAGGGTAGTTGACTGTGTAGTACAGGGTAGTTGACTGTGTAGTAAAGGGTAGTTGACTGTGTAGTACAGGGTCGTTGACTGTGTAGTACAGGGTAGTTGACTGTGTATTTGTCTGTTTATTACTATGCAGTTGACTGTTTTACTGGGTATTTGTCTGTGTAGTACCGGGTAGTTGACTGTGTAGTACTGGGGAGTTGACTGTGTGTTACTGGGTATTTCTTTGTGTAGTACAGTGTAGTGGACTGTAAAATTCAGGGTAGTTGACTGTGTATTACTGGTTATTTGTCTGTGTAGTACAGGGTAGTTGACTGTGTAGTACAGGGTAGTTGACTGTGTAGTACAGGTTAGTTGACTGTGTAATACAGGTTAGTTGACTGTGTAGTACAGGTTAGTTGACTGTGTTGTACAGGGTAGTTGACTGTGTAGTACAGGGTAGTTGACTGTGTAGTACAGGGTAGTTGACTGTGTAGTACAGGGTCGTTGACTGTGTAGTAAAGGGTAGTTGACTGTGTATTTGTCTGTTTATTACTGTGCAGTTGACTGTTTTACTGGGTATTTGTCTGTGTAGTACCGGGTAGTTGACTGTGTAGTACTGGGGAGTTGACTGTGTGTTACTGTGTATTTCTTTGTGTAGTACAGTGTAGTGGACTGTAAAATTCAGGGTAGTTGACTGTGTATTACTGGTTATTTGTCTGTGTAATACAGGGTAGTAGACTGTGTCAGTCAGATGGATAAACGGACAGACAGACAGGCAGAGAGTCAGAGAGACAGAAAGGGACAGACAGATAGGCAGGCAGACAGGGAAAGAGACAGACAGAGAAATAATGCTCCGCCAGCATGAGGTCACATCAGTCCAATCCTGTGGGGTTTAGTTAGTCTACTTTAGTTAGTCTACTTAGTTAGTCTACTTTAGAACGACAGATTAAACAGGGAAGACAAACCAGCAAGTGTCTGTTTGTGTTGTGTGTGTGTACAGTGTGTGTGCGTTTGTGTGTGCGTGTGTTTGTGAATTTCTTTCTAGAGTACAGGTAAGAAAGGATCTTGTTATATTATGTCAGGGGAACAACATGAAATTGCTGAGTCAGAAGACTCAAGTAAATTCAAAGCACTGTGTGGTGTGTGGTGTGTGGTGTGTGGTGTGTGGTGTGTGGTGTGTGGGGTGTGGTGTGTGGTGTGTGTGTGTGTGTGTGTGTGTGTGTGTGTGTGTTTGTGTGTGTGTGTGTGTTTGTGTGTCAATCTTCCACCTTGGGGGTTGTGGGATTAGAACCAGGGACCTTTCAGCGACCAATCAGATGCCCTAAAATATTAACTGGCCCTTCTGAGTATTAGTTTTAGTCACTGCAGCCTTTATTATGAATTGGCCACTGGATATGTAAAAGATACCCAGGAAATTGTCTACATCTTGTGGATGCCCAGAACCTGCTAAGGATCTGTGGACATCATAACCACTTTTTGGTCTGCAGGGCTGGACAGAATAATAATGGAAAACAGACTAGAAGAACACAAGCAGGCAGTCCAAAAACACATTGACTAACTTCTTAAACTTCGTTTGATATTTAACATATTTAAATATTAGGTGTGATAGTGTTTGTTGTGTAGATGATTCCGGTCAAGGCATGGTTAATTGACACAGATATTACAAGACCAATAACGATCCATGATTTATTGCACTTCGTCTCCAAAACAGTTATCCTCCATTTCTTGACTGACGTACTCGACATAACTCGCTCTACCCAGACCGTTGCTGGACGATCTGTGTCACTCTAATTCCTCCCTGACATGTTTCCAAGGCTACTGTAATGAGCTTATATTAATTAGAGTCTATTTCCTTGTCGCAAAGCATCAGCGTATTCAGCGGGACATAAATTGCCTAGTTAAGATGGATGGTTGAGCATGTATGCACGTGTATTTGAATTGGGATTTGCATTCATGTGTGTGTGTCAAGTTAACATGGATGGTGATGGACCCCATGGACGTAAAGGAAAACATCCAGGGTGGAAGCTGGGAGTTACATTAGAGAACCACCTGATTTCACCCACATTGAAATCCAGTCAGTCCAAACAATCCCAAGCCCCTTTTTGTGAGTTTGTGTGTTTGTCTCCCGTCTATATTCAACTTTCATTTATTGTCACGTGTACAGAAGATGCAGGTGTGCAATTGCTCAACAATGCAGTTATAATAGTAAAACAATAAAGAATAACAATTTAAAAGAATAACAATGTAAACAATAATTTAATTGTAAGTGTGTTTGTGTAGGTATGTGAGCATCTACAGTATGTGTGAAGAATCTCAAGCAGTTAGGCATTCAGTGCTGTGGTAATTCCATGCCAAACTTGGGGTTCCAGACATGAAGGCATGGTCATAAAGCCCAGATATTACTGACTAATCCAGGGCTGCCCCCTCATCTTTCTCAGGTCTACTGGCCCCTACCCCTCATCTTTCTCAGGTCTACTGGCCCCTACCCCTCATCTTTCTCAGGTCTACTGGCCCCTACCCCTCATCTTTCTCAGGTCTACTGGCCCCTACCCCTCATCTTTCTCAGGTCTACTGGCCCCTACCCCTCATCTTTCTCAGGTCTACTGGCCCCTACCCCTGAATCAGTCAGTCTGGGTGTTGGTGTGAAGGTACAATAGGTGTGAACTCAACCTGCAGGAAGAAGATGGACAGCCCTGGATGATTCGGCTCTCTCTTGCTCAGCATTTTCCTGTAAATATTGACCTAATTTTACCTACAATGATGTATAGTCTTGGGATTCACACAACAGTTTTCTTTGTCCTTCAACTGAAATCGATCAAAAATTACCGGTAGTCGAATCTATGACTTAGTGGCTGTTGGATCTAATAATAGTGGCACCTATTATGTTTCTTGCCTAGGTATCTTTTCAGTGGAAATTGTAACTCCCAGGGAAGAAAAAATGAAAAACGGTGAAGATGTACTTCAAATTGAGACACAGTCTGTGTGGACGGGTAACTGGTGTGGGGGGAGGGGAATCAACCCCCCCCCCCCCAAAGGAACATTGGCGCCCCTCAGAGTGTCAGACGGAAAGGAGCCAGAGGATGTATTGAATCAGAACTACCAAGGGAGCTTTAGCGCGCTGAGATACATTTATTTATTAAAATGCCTTTCTATCCTCTAGTGTTACATATTTACATTTATTCTAGCGGTAACACGTTGCTTAGTCTTGGTCTTTTGGATGAAAAAGAATATCAAAATATGATACTGATTTCATCACGTTTCTGTGTGATAATTAGCAGGAAAGGGACAGAAGGAAGAGGAGGAAGACGTGGAGGAGAAGCGGAGGAAGATAGCTAGGAAGAGGAGTAGAAAGAGTTAGAGATAACAGAATGGTGACTAGTCCAAGAACGTGTGTGTAGTTACGGTTCTGTTCCACAAGATCTCCACTAAGAAAGTGTGTTTAGCTGAGGTTCCACTCCTCAAGTTCTGTTGTCTTAAAATGTTTCTCTGTATAATTCTTTTCCACCACTGGTTTTGCCTATTCACTCTTTCAAATACTGAATGCTCTTACTACTAAGTTGTGGTTGGTTCCCCTAGTTTATCTTAAATGTATGCAATCACCATAACTTGCTCTGGATAAGAGTGTCTGCTACAGTACATGATTAAAATGTAAATGTAAACATTTTGTCATCTAAGAATGTGTGCATTTGAGTTTGGGTTACTAAAGTTCTAGTTGAGGTTATGTTCCACAAGGTCTCCACTAAGGTCAAGAGTGTGACAACAGAGAGAGAGCATTTTTGTAAGCGGGGCGGGGCTTGAAGAGATCAGACCCTCCCCCCGTTTGCAATTTATGTATGTTGACGATGCAAGCCGGTCTCTCTGCAGGGAACTGCTTTAATAGCAGGGTATTTGCATCTTGCTCTCCTCTCCATGAGGGAATTAGGCTTTTCTCGTCCGTCTCATCTGCTGAGGGCTCCCCTCGTCTGCTTTTCTTTGCTCAAATCCCCTCCCTCCTGCCTCCCTCCGACCCTACCTACCTCCCTCCCTCCCCCTGCCTCCCTTCACTGCTGCTCATTGTGAAGCTGACAATAGAGAGATGGATTTGCAGGACAGTTGGCAGGGAAGGCACGTTTGAGAGCATGATAGCGGCACAGGCTGCTAAGTAGGTTTGTTTCCTTGCACAAGCATGCGTCTACTAACACACTCGCACACAGACACACACGCAATAGAATTGCAAGCTAAAGGAGCTGGCTCAGTACTAGCAACAGTGTAATACTTATTTGTATCCTTACTTAAATATTTCCTATTTGGGTATCTATATGGATATTCATTGCTCCAAATTAACCGCCCTGAAGGACCAAATGCAATTAGGCAGGATGTCTTTGGCCTATTATATGATTAGCCAGTTTCTCTCTGTGGTTTAGGGTAAATTAATCTGTAGCCTAATGTTGCATTCATTCCTTTTAATCCAATAATGTGATGAATGCGGCTAGGTACTTTCAATCCTGGACTTAGATTAATCTATTTCTTTGTTTCTCTCGTAGGTTTAGCCGGCTAATGTGGAATAAATGTCAGTGACGCCCTGTAAGATTAATTGCTTTGGTAATTCTTTTCATTCTTTTACACAGCATTTCATTTCCCCAATTCTCGCAATATTTTAAATGTCCCATTTCTATATTTGGTTCATCTTTATCTTAACTCTTTCTGATCTTAGGGTGACAAAATCATACTTTAGAATAAAGAAACAGATGTCCGATGTTTCATCGAAACGCTGTCTGTCTGTGCGTTTGCAATAATTAAACATCGGAGCATTACTGCGTTGCAGACATCTGTTTCTTTATTCTGATAAAGAGATCTGTCCTGCACCCGTACAATGGATGTGCAAAGTTATTAGCATTTCTCAAAATCTTACTTTACCCAAAATCCCTAGTTGGAGGATACAAAACAATCTGTCTCTGGCAGTACCAACTGTATCTTCCAACACTGATTGCAGGTATTTGTGATGTCGTAGCCTATAGTTACAGTATGGGGGATGTGTATTAGGAGATGGTGCTATATCACTATGGAGACCATTTAGTTGCTATCTGTGAAGGCCAGATGTGTCATGGTAACTGCTTTGTGAGCGCGTCCGCTCAGTGTGCAGTCACCTCCTTTGACCTTTTTCCTAAAGGTCAACAATCATGTTTGGAAATGTTTTCCATGCTTCGATTCCATCATTTAGGATGTGGACTGATTTTGTAGTAAATGCTTGTGGGTGTGTTCCTGCAGGGGTAAAAACTAAATTCACAGTTTTTACTTCAAAATAGGACATAATTGTGTGAATTTGCAATAGAAATATTTTTGTTTATGGGGAGGGTCGGGTCTACGTCTCTTCTAAGTCATCTGCTACTTAGCAAAACACACTTTGTTTCATGAATCTACTTCACCCTATGGAGATATGTTTTTCCCTGTTTGGCCAGCGTGTCACACATGATGACAAGCGGGAACATCTTCCTCTCTGCTCTCATGTCTGTCGGCTAAACTGCTGGATAGACCATCTCATGTCACAAACTCAAAATAACTTTTAGCTGCTTTTAGCAGAGACTGACAGGCAGGTAGATGGTTTTTCATTGGTGTTTAATGGAACAGGCAGTCGTAGATAGACAGGACAACTGAATGTACATAAATGTATATATATATACACTATATTTACACTATATATATATACACTCACCTGAAGGATTATTAGGAACACCCGTTCAATTTCTCCTTAATGCAATGATCTACTCAACCAATCACATTGCAGTTGCTTCAATGCATTTAGGGGTGTGGTCCTGGTCAAGACTCTCTCCTGAACTGCAAACTGAATGTCAGAATGGGAAAGAAAGGTGATTTAAGCAATTTTGAGCGTGGCAGGGTTGTTGGTGCCAGACGGGCCGATCTGAGTATTTCACAATCTGCTCAGTTACTGGGATTTTCACGCACAAGCATTTCTAGGGATAACAAAGAATGGTGTGAAAAGGGAAAAACATCCTGTGGGCGAAAATATGGGCAGTCCTGTGGGCGAAAATGCGTTGTTGATGCTAGAGGTCAGAGGAGAATGGGCCGACTGCTTCAAGCTGATAGAAGGGCAACGTTGACTGAAATAACCACTTGTTACAACCGAGGTATGCAGCAAAACATTTGTGAAGCCACAACACGCACAACCTTGAGGCGGATGGGTTACAACAGCAGAAGACCCCACCGGGTACCACTCATCTCCACTACAAATAGGAAAAAGAAGCTACAATTTGCAAGAGCACACCAAAATTGGACAATTGAAGACTGGAAAAATGTTGCCTGGTCTGATGAGTCTCGATTTCTATTGAGACATTCAGATGGTAGAGTCAGAATTTGGCGTAAACAGAATGAGAACATGGATCCATCATGCCTTGTTACCACTGTGCAGGCTGGTGGTGGGGGTGTAATGGTTTGGGGGATGTTTTCTTGGCACAGTTTAGGCCCCTTAGTGCCAATTGAGCATCATTTAAATACCACGGCCTACCTGAGCATTGTTTCTGACCATGTCCATCCCTTTATGGCCACCATGTACCCATCCTCTGATGGCTACTTCCAGCAGGATAATGCACCATGTCACAAAGCTCGAATCGTTTCAAATTGGTTTCTTGAACATGACAATGAGTTCACTGTACTAAAATGGCCCCCACAGTCACCAGATCTCAACCCATTAGAGCATCTTTGGGATGTGGTGGAACGGGAGCTTCGTGCCCTGGATGTGCATCCCACAAATCTCCATTAACTGCAAGATGCTATCCTAAAAATATGGGCCAACATTTCTAAAGAATGCTTTCATCATCTAGTTGAATCAATGCCACGTAGAATTAAGGCAGTTAAAGCGGGTCAAACACAGTATTAGTATATGTTCCTAATAATCCTTTAGGTAAGTGTATATATATATTTGCTAAGCCACATGGCTACAGACTACGAAAATACTATGCTCTTAACAAGGCATAGAAAGTGCACATAGTTGATAAAGCCAACGCCTATACTCAAACAATATTCATATGAAAAAACTAATATATATAAATGAGTCCATGTACGCCAGCCCACACCGGGCTGGGCGTTACAAATCTCTTCCCAAATCACATTCTTTTTAAAGAGACAGTGCAGAATTCCCGCCAAAATACATCTCAATAGCATATAACACAGGTTTCTTTACAATTATTAAGAATTCAATAACATGCCACTTAATGTAATTTATTTGTCATTTCACAAATACATCTTAAATTTTAATAGATATGACTTGAGTTTTTCTAATTGTTATTACATATTACATATTTGATTTCCCTCTTAACATGACCTTTATAGCAGTAAGATTAAATTAATTCTAGGGTGAATTTTTCCCTATATGCTCAAGCTAAAATTGACTGTATATCCAAATTTATATCCCCTTGTTCAGTGTGACTATTGGATTCATCAGGACATTTTATTTTATTTACACTATCAGTGGCTTCTCCCGTGAAGTATCACAAAAACATTTTGGATAGCCCCTGAACAAAATGTAACTGTAATGTTTGAGTGGGGAACGAACATAATAATTTACATTCAATTGACCTAATGTAAATAAGCAGTTAGTGTTAATCGAACAACAGGTCTGATCTCTTGTCAACTCAGGGACAGTTGCTCACATTCCTTTTTAGTGACATTTATGAAACTGAATAGACTTTATGTTGATTTAATACACAATGAAGTCACGACTTTAGTACAAAGAATCTGAAAACAGATACTTTGTACTTTTGACCCAAGAATTAGACCCATTTTTAAACAGTGATGCTGTTACTATGAAGACAATGTGTTGACTTGCAGGAGTGAAAGAACAGACTGCTTGAGTTTGTGGAGATAATTGGAGATTGGAGACATTGAGTGACAATTTTTTTATTTTTTTTATTTAACCTTTATTTAACCAGGTGGGCACGTTGAGAACAAATTCTCATTTAAAACGGCGACCTGGCCAAGATAAAGCAAAGGTGCAAGTACAGACAGAGTTACACATGAATACAAATACACAAGAATAACACAAAGGGTACGATAAGGGGGAAAGATAGAAAAGTGCAGTTGAATGTGCAGTTGAATGCA
>JACXGM010031600.1:0-12910 GCA_016801145.1 Umbra pygmaea
AACAGTACCACCTGCTCAAACAAGTGTTGATTTGTCAAGTCGCCATGTTTATGTATAATGCATAAAGGTTATGTAATGAACAAGATACTAAAAACCATATGTATTTACATGCAGGGGTAAGAATCGCCGTGGTTAGATGAAGACACATGGTGTGCGAAAATGAGGTGAGTTGTCATCTGCTTGATGTGTGCTCTTGGTACACGATGGTCTCAGCCACATTGAAAATTACTCTGTCTCCGTTCCGCTTTAAATCATAGTGGTACACATTAAGTTAGGTGAGGAAACTAGATTGAAGCAGCTGGGGTGGGGTTGTTGAGCCACAAAATAACTTATATGATAGGGGTTAAGCCACAAAAACATAAGCGAAAAGGTCCTTAGCAAATTGCATTTTGCCATTCATCTGTTAGTGCTGATCAATATTTGACACATTCTACTGCATCCCTGACAATATGCCTTTGTTTATTGGTTGAACAAATGCACACCACGTCAGCCCAAAAGGTAATTCCATTCCTCTTAAATACTCCCAATGGGAACATTATTATTTGTTATTCCGCTGGGAGAAATGTAACTTGCAGTAGACCATTGGACAACATCTGTAATACCCAGTTGGTGGTGACAATAATTATTCTCTGTGTCATCGATTGGTCATAACATGTACTTGATACCACAATTCCAGTAAGGACGGTCCATGCTATTTTTGTACTACCTAAATAAAAAATTGCTGATCAGGAAATCATCTGATTCGCAAGTATCATGTGGCAATGCCGCGATACATTTATCCGTCTTCGTTTCGCAGGAGGGGGTGTTTTAAAGATTTTTTTTCTCTATCGTCTGCTGCATCCGGAGCAGAATGCAGTTGTGTGCACGGCATCCTGCTACCAGGGAGACTGGAGTGAGGGCGCAGGCACAAAGCTCGCTTCAAGGTAGCACACATGGCCTAAATTGCATGCAATTTATTTGATTTGCCATGCGTGTATTCATCACATTCACAAAGTGATTTGTGGGGTAGCCTACGAATGGTGGGGCCAATGAGATTTAGGCCATAGTCTGGACAAGGCTATTTAGATTTAATGTGGTCTCGCGTGACATTGTTTAGCCTATAGGACCCATGTAAACATAGAGCTATTATGGAATGTAATGTTGTCCTAACAAAAAGTTATTCAGGTCTATTAGTCATCAAAAGCTTTTTAAGAAAATTACATTGCATTTCTCGCCTTTGACGTTGGCTGTGACAATGCATGTCGGGTTCATTTTTTTCCACGTTTAATTTGACAACAGGTACCTACACAGACCAGTTTGGCATCATAATCCTCGATCAGAACCTGTTTTCTCTACAACCAATCTGATCACTGCCCACGAACTATGCTAGTGTTCACATGTGTCCGGTCTGGAAGTGTTGGTAGCGGTTCTGAAATATCAGGTAATCATCCAGAGTACAGTGTGCATGAGTGAGCGGGTGGGGCAATGTATCTGCATCGCTGTACATTATTAGTTAGCTACATCTAGTACAGTAGTTACCAATAATTTTCGAAAGATATGCCTTAGCATTGTTGAAGCACAATAGCATGCATCGTAACCATTGAGAATAAAAGATTTGTCTAAGCCACAGGCCAAACATACTCACTTTCTCCCTCTATTTTATCCGTGCCTCGGGTCCAGATAATTGTCCTTGTCTCAAGTTTGACCTGAAATGTCCTTCTTTCTGGTCGCTGAGACTTTTTGGAGTAAAATAAAGTCAACACGGTCCCCAACTCCAGATCCCGGTAAAGATTGTTCATCTCCGTGTCACTCTGAATCCACGGAACAGGTTCGTTGGAAAAGTAGCTTGAGGTCCCAGCCATGTTCACTTCCCCTGTTTGTTGTCGTTTTCCTTTCAGAACAATCTGCACTGCCAAGGATTAGACAGAGACTGGGATACCTACAGAAGAATAGGGGGGAAACCTATTAAATAATACTCTCTGGAGCTTGGATAATGCCTGCCAGAATTCAACAGTGCCTTGGTATTAGTCAAATTGTTCCAGGTCTAATATAAACACTTAATTTAGAGTAGGCCTAAACCTATACTGAATTGTTATGGCCATATGTTGTACATTAGTCCTTGCCATGATGCTACATATTCTGTGCAGTAGCCTAGCATACATGTACTGGACGGAGATAAAATAACCTATGTGCACCAATCTGAATATTCAAACTCATCACATCATTAGATCACTCTCCCCACAAAGATAACGCATGAACATCCACAGGTTTAACTGTAATCCGCAGCACATTTAAATAGATTACATAATGTTGAACCCAGTGGTGAAGCTGGCCTATTAAAAAGAATCAGTTGGATTCTTTCCCAAGCTACCGGCCATAAAGTTTCCTACCTTGTCTACAGATCCTTTTTTTAGATAATAAAAAATCTACCGATTCAATGTAACAGTATCTGCTAAAGTGGGGAGGATTGACTACTAAATTCCTTGTTATATTTTCCTAAATGCGACGGTAGTGGGCAGATGTTTGGCCAGTAAAGTATGGCAGGCTTTCACCGCAGACAAACCCAGGTAAATATCTATTAGGCTCGGTTTTACGTCGCATCGTCTTACCGTCTCAAAATCCAACTGGCTCACGCAAGCAGCACAACAAAAGCAGAACAACACGTCGGTATATCGCCACAATCACGGCCCCGCTCATCTCCGCGGGCCAACTTTGGCTGCTCTCCCGTCTTCCCTTTTCCGTGATTATATCATCGTGGGCCAGACAGTGTGCGCTTCAGTCCTGAGAAAGATCATCTTTCGCCCTGTCACAATTACCCATCGACAGCACAAGCCATAATGCAAGTTTGTCCGTCTCAAGCACGGCTTGGGCCCTTCCCCCAGCCTACCTCTAGTCAGTGCAAGAGCGCAACAAAGCATCTGATAGATCGGCCTCTTAAAGACACAGGTCTGACTTTTCCACCCCTCAGCCTGCTTTGTTTTCATAATTAACTGTTGCCTCGATGTAATTAACCATAGCTAATCACCACGCTTATTGCGCGACTTTGGGTAGTGGGTTTAAAGACTTGTAGAATACATAATCAACCAGTGGTTCTTGGAAGCATTTGCATTATAAACCTGTTGTAACACAATTGGTTTGTAAGCATGGACATAACGTCTTCAGAATTCTAAGCTTATGCATCATGCCGATTTATTACTTATAATTTTTTAAACCAATAGAAATGTTTTTTTAAAACGGCATCTAATATTGTTCTGGTCACACTCAAATGACATGACATAGCGTTTTGAAATATCAAACAACCCACTCAATTAATCTTTCTTACTTAAATAGAATTATCTTCAGTTTAGGATCGGAATCTAGATACTTTATTTTTTTACCTGCTGTGCTTTTAAAATTGAGCCCTCTTGTGGTCTGATGTTGTATCGAGTTCAGTTTTATTAAACTGTTTCATTTAACAATTATTATTTAAAATTTTCTCTCTGCATACGTGTACATTTTCTGTTCTGGTAAGTGATTGTGCTCTGTTTAGAACTCATTCAAAAACGTGAGTGTTAATGAAGTTTTTTTTTTATGAACACATCACAGAATGGAAGTTTGTTGCCGAATCTGTATCGTCTGCGTCTTTTAGGACCTGTGAGGTTGAAAAAGTATGTGGCTGGCATCTTTGATGATCTTCATCGCCTTCCTGAAACAATGTAGGTGTCTTGAGGGGAGGCATTGCATTTCCAATAACAGGGTCAGCTGAACCTATCACCCTCTGCAAGCCTTGGTCACCTTTGAGTAAGCAAACCGTGCTGTGATGCAGCCCGTCAGAATAGGGGAGACCGGGACAAAATAACAGGGGTCAATTGAAACACACTAAATTCTAGAGCGATGACACTTACCATAGAAATAGAGAGAATAGAAAGGCTATTGCAATTAAATTCAATGTAGCAGAATGGTCAGAGCGGCAGCCATTTTTATGTGTACCATTTCATTGCAAAGATCTAGCAGCCTACTTTCGCATTAAACCAATTTGCGGCAAGTCACAGACTCACTGAGTTTTGCAGCAGCAGCAACGGAGTAGTCAGCTCAGCAGGATTCTCTCTCTGCCTGTGGAAAAGGAGCAGGATCATTTCACCTTGCAGAAGTTTTTAACAAAAATTCAGATCCTGAATTTATGTGTAGTGTGAGATTGCACCACTCTTTAAGAATGTTTTCTCCAGTTTGAGGGACGAAGGAAGTGGAAATCTACTTCACTTCAGAACCTCTCATAAAGGTCCAATGATGTTAACATTTGGTGATTGAAAAGGACATGGAAAGTGTTAATCTTCATCATGAAGCCAATTTGTTCGAGCAATGTATACAGAGGTTAATCTCTTTTCCAGACACTTCCACCCAATTTGGAAAGGTTCTGGTCGAGCCTTGAAACGTGGCCTTCAGTAGAAAAGAAAACCATAAGAAAGATAGCCATTGGCTATCTTTGGGGTGCATGTGCCATTGGCTCAATCGGTAACCTTGAACTACTATTCTCCCACTCACAAGGGGTATTCAACTCTTACCCTATGAGGGGCGAAGCCTGCTGGTTCTACCTTATTTTTGATTTGCACACACCTGGTGTACCAGGTCTAACCTATTAGAGGGTTGCAAAGAAATGTGGAACTGGCTTCGAGGGCCAGAGTTGAAGATAGGGCTGCACCATTCCTCCTGTGTTCTGCTGATTATAATTTCCCTGTATGGCTGTTGGATTTAGATTTGGAGAAAACGCCCTGTAGTGTCATTAGAACACAATGAGTATGAGAAGCGTATAGATTGGATTACATTAATGCTAAGCATACATGTTCCATCACTTCCCAAAGCTCTATGGCAACGTTCTTCAATAAATTTCAGATTGTGACCATTTGATTGAAAATATATAATTTGTGTTCATATAATTTTGGTACGGTGGCCGACAGGGGCAAACGCCCTGCAATTTAAGAAAACACATGCAGACACAACACAAGCAAATTAAGAAAACATCTTCATTAATTTGATAACACATGCGCAGCATTCAGCAAACGCGCTGCAAATACACACAACACAACCAAATACATAAACGCGCTGCAAATATAGAAACGATGCAAAAAGAAAAGCACACAAACCCCGAAAACAAATGCATAAAAAAACGCTGCATCCAGTTTACACAACGGAAGTGCTCCGGACCTCTAGGGGGCACTAGTTGGCTGTTTGGTGTTTTAGCTGTGGATTTTAGCCACATTGTAGAAAATGCAGCCAAAGTTTATTGACGTAAAGACTGAATTTGTAATATATTATATTCATTTATTTTTTAACCGCTTATCTTTTGTATGTTTTTATGCACAAAAGTTAAAAGGAAACATCAGTTCATTATTTTTCCACGCGTTCCGTTCATGAGCGTTAATGTTACTGATAAATTAATATTGATTGGTGCATCATCGTGCCCATCTTTCAGTCTCCCTCCTGCTACCGAGAACAACAAGCCCAGAATAAAGTCAAATAAACCTAGTCCCGACATCTACTCCTACTTGAGTGCAGGTAAGTTATATATATCCACCATCATTCCAATCCCCTTAAAGCACCTGCTAAGGACTACAGACCAGTGACACTAACATCTGTGCTGTGTAAATGTATGAGAGGGTGGTCTGTAACCTCCTATCAGGCATGGTGTCAGACAAGCTGGACCCATTCCAATTTGCCTACAGGGCAGGACGGTGTGTGGAGGATGCAAGCCTCACACTTTTAGACACTGTCACCAAAAACCTGGACTCAAGCACATCCACACCGCAGGATTTTAGTTATGGACTTTTCCTCAGCTTTTAACACTGTGAGCATTGATAAACTTCTATCACCTCTCTGATCTTCAGGTTCATCCAACACTGACTCTGTGGACTAAAAGTTTTCTGCTGGACAGACCACAACAGGTGTCTTTTAATGGGGTTAAATCAACCAAGCTTATTTTAAACACTGGACTTCCCCGAGGTTGTGTTTTATCCCCAATCTTCTTCTCTGTGTACACCAACAACATTGTGTGTAACAGTGATGGCGAATATGTTGATGACATTGCTGTGGTTGCACACATCTAATTTTGTTGCCCTATTTCGCTACCATCATGCAGTAAACAAGTTGTCCCAAACTTTTGTTGAGCTCTCTTTGGAGCTCAACATTACAAAAACGAAGGAGCTATGCTGTGGGGGCAGAGACAAGGCATCACCTCTGTTCTAGCCACTTAGCATCCAGGGTCAGCCAATGGAACAAGTGTAGCTATTCAGGTACCTGGGCACAGAAATAGACACTTCCCTGTCCTTCTCACAATACACAGACACAACATACAATAAAGCACAACGTCTCCACCTAGATATAACGTCTCCACTAGATATAAGGTCAGATTATTGACAGTTTGGAAGGCAGTACAGTAAGTTAGATGAGAAAGATGCTGGTATATGTATTGATGGCAACACAAGTTTATACTTTAATGAGCTAATAACAATAAACTCTTATGTATCTTAAATATGCTCTTGGTAGAATTTTGTGCTGTGAAAATGACACTACTAAACGGTGAGAGCTTACAAAAGAAGTACAAACTATATTTCTTAATAATAAAAAATCTGGAGAAGCAATTTAGATGGGATAATTATTCCCTAGACCAGGGGTATTCAACTCTTACCCTCTGAGGGCTAGAGCCTGCTGGTTTTCTGTTCCTATATAATTAATTTCATCTACCTGGAGTACCAGGTTTAAATAAGTTCCAGATTTGAATAGGGCTGCTCTACACTATTCAGTGCTTATTTTGTCATTTGGAATTGCAATAAGGACATGACAAGTTGTGCTTCTAAAGTTTTTGCTTCTACAGTTTTTATGTGCATTTCTGGGTCTGACTTTTGATTTAAATGATGCATGTTAGGGTGTGCCTTTGTGGAACAAAGAACTGCATAATGTAGGGCAGGGCTGCCCAATCCTGTTCCTGGAGATCTAATGTGTTCTCTTCAGCCCTAATTTAGGACAACATTTTGTAGTTTAGCTAAATTAAAGCTAAAATAGGTTGACCTCAAGGAGGGTTGGAGGGAACCTACAGGACAGTAGATCTCCAGGAACAGGTTTGGGTAGCTCTGGTGGATGGAGTCATTATCCCATATACCATAAACTGAGAATTACAGTTTTCACAGACATTTGCAAGGTGTCAAATAGCATCTTTAATGGACAATTCCGGCGCAAAATGAACCTAGGGGTTAATAACAAATAGGTACCAAGTGGACTGTTCTATGGGATATATTTTATTTGAAGGGGCATTGCAACAAGGAAATGGCATAGTGATATATCTTTGTTCATTAATATGCTCGCAATGCTTAATTTTCAGTTTGTCAAAATTATTCCTTCATTTTAGGCTGTGGTTTTGTGTGTAAAAATATTTCTAGTGAATATATGCTGTGAAAAACTATCCTTCATTACTGCATATAATAGACATTCTTACATTTTTGAATTATATATTGTATTATCTGTTATATTATTTATTGCAAAAATCCTACCTAAAGCCTCTCATTTGCCATCTAATGGAATATTATTAGGATAAGGGATAAGAAGGGATATTGCCTAATTACATGAATGCTAGATAAATGCTTAGTGGTAACTTCACCACACTAATGCATTGCCTTTTCACATAAAAAACAACAGTTATAAAACATTAATTGATTTGTAGATAACAGCTTTTATTTTGGCAAAATCCATATCCCTCACATATTTCTCTTTTTGAAAGAGCAAGCAGTCTTGTACTTAAACAAAACAGGTGCCAGAACAGTACATGTTATATAGAAATTTTTTCAAGTAACATACATAATGGTTTTTGTTCAGCAAAAGGTGTAAAAAGACAAAATAATAAAAGGCATAGGTATCTACAGGACAGGACACAAGGTGACAACACAAAGGATACAAATAAAAAACAATAGTATTGTACTACGGAATAGTATCCAACAAAAAAAAATACATCCCTGGAACAAACACATTAAACCAATGCAAAACTGTCAAATTCACATTCTCTGTGCTAGAATTATAAGAGCGTTATAGTGCTATGTTGTTTACTATTTATCATAATTCATTATAAACATCATACCATTTACCTGCTAACTTCCGTTTCTGATTACAGAATTCAGTGTTGATAGATCTTTGAAATAGCACAGGAACACACGTGTACACACACACACACACACACACACACACACACACACACACACACACACACACACACACACACACACACACAAACACAAACACAAACAAACAAACACACCAGAGCTCTTTTCATTGTTCTGCTCACATAGTGTAAAAGTATCAGTCCTTAGGGCAGTGTTCCTCAAACCTCTTCTCGGCCTCCTCAGACAGGCCATGTTTTTGTTTTAACCCTGAAATGACACACCTGATTTCATCACTGAAAGGCTCAATGTGTGGTTGACTAATTGAGTCAGGTGTGCTAGTTTATGGATAAAACTAAAAAATGACCTGTCTGGGGAGGCCCGAGGAGAGGTTTGAGAACCACTGCTTCAGGGAATTCTTTTGATTAATTCATTAGTTTTTCTAGCAAAATATAGAATTCATCAATAAATCTCATGGATAGGATTTTGCAGTGTAAATCAATAGAAAAAAATGCAACGTATAGTGTTTCACCTTAAGATCTCAGAAGATGATAATGTCAAAAGGTCCAGTCAACTCAATTTGGTCAAACACTCCTTTACTTGGCACTGTCACATGACCGAGTGCATGGGCCCTGTTTAAATACTGTACTCTTGTTCTTCATTGCTTTGTATGTGATTGGATAAGTAAACCCAAGGTTTCTGCTACTCCAGTCCAATCAGATCAGACTGGTGTGTACTTTAATGACAAGGAAGGACACGGCAAATGCTCCAAACAGCACTGAGGTCAATTGATAAAAACTATCCTTATTTTACATGATGGAATAAGTCACATGAACTGCAAATACTTTAAAATGAAAGGGAGAATAGATCAGAGAGTAAATCTAATGCAACAGGATCTAAAATTCATAGTCTTCTTCCGCCATGTCGATGGCCCAGGCAAACTTCTCCCTTTGGGTTTTATTGTAGATCTTCTCAATGGGAACATCCCATTTCTTAACCCTGGAGATGTTTAGGAGAAGACAGGTGTTAGAAGAAAGAACAGAAGAATATGGCTAAAGAGAGAAAGCTGATGTGGATATCTTGTCGCCAAAATAAAAAATGACCGGTATATTAGTTGGCTTACACTGTAAGCAGTCTATGGACAAAATATGACAGCATCTGTTGTGTGGGTTATTTACCAGGATGCTGTTTCTACATGCTAATGTTTAATAATTTATGGTACAAATACCAATAAATTAATTGGATAAATATAAGCGTTTTCTCCCACAAATCATGTTAATCTATTTGGGGGAGTTACTTTTTCCCCAGATTCTTTTGGGGGATTTAGATGCAATGTATGAAATAGACTAACATCTGTACCATTACTTGAAATAGATTCATGCCACAATTGCTGAAATGTTAGCCTGTGGATGCTTACAAATGAATAATGACTGATTCTTTTGAATGATGGCTGGTCTTTTGAAAGACGCTAGACCTGGACGATATGGAAAAAATCAAATATCATGATATTGTTGACCAAATACCTCAATATCTATATTAAGGCGATATTATAGGGTTGACAATTGGTGCTTACAAAGAAATACTTACACAATGAGATTTTTGATAAATAATCATCATTGATGTGTATTTAATAACTAAGTGGGATAAAGGCAAATAATAGAAAAGCTAGAACAGTCTGGTAAATTCAGAAAATTACATAACTTTACTGTAATCCAGCATTTAAAACCAGGAAAAGATAACACTTTTGTCATATCATGATACTACGATATCCAAAATCTAAGACGATAATCAGTCTAACATCACAATATCGATATAATATCGATATATTTCCCAGCCCTAAATGACGGCTGTGTTTTGATGAAGAGTTTACTTTCCATCACTGAAAACCTGTACAATATCAAGGATATGTGTGTGGAGGGCCCTGTTTCTTGGTCTGCCTATCCCTACATTCATTCATCCAGAATCCCTATGCCATTTGGCCTGGCCCATTGCCTGTGGCTCGTGGCCTTTGTATGGGGATGGCCCCGCAAAACAAACCCTATTGTTCCTCGCACCCCCACACTTTTCCTTTTTAGTCTTTTTTCTTTTCCAGTTCGGTGCGCTCTTTCAGCTAGAGCTTTTCCACATTGCACAAGCATTTCCTGCCTTCTGTCACTACGGGAAACACACATCCACCACTAGCCTATGAACACCACATGTTTAGCCTGACTTCACTGCTAAAACAACATAAATATCAACTCAGTTGTGCGTAGCAACAGCAGATATGCTTATTACAAAATTAAACAAGGCAGGAACTACTAAGCTCTGACTTCGTCAAATGATCCTTTGTGGTATTACCATGCGACAGAGATGCGTGGGTCCAGGTAGTTAAGTTTGGAGGTTCCCAGGGCGATCTGCTTGTTCTCCTCCCGGTCCGTAGCCTGCATCTGCAGACTCATCAGCTGTTCCTCCAGTCTCTGTACCGCCTTCCTCTTCACCTCGACCATCCTAATGACACCACACAATCCATTGGTTGACTGAACGATGGTTTAATTAAGTGATTGATTGCCCACTAGCTCAGCTAGATCTGATTAGGGTATGAAATGAGTGGGCACCCACTATATATATTGGGTTAAAAAGCCCATAATGCCTGTTTGTTTGTTTTAGAACTAGCATTAAAAGAACATACTTTTTGCTCTTGTCATCGTGTGAGCACTTGTGCTCGTTCTTCGCCCCCTTCAGCTGTTTCCGGACGGTCGACAGCTGTTTCTGCTTTTCATCTATCTATGAACATTCAAGAAACAGGCATATATAAAAGCACACACACTGGCAGCCACAGGCTTATGCAAACACAACTGGTCATTACTCTGCCCACTATGCAATCATGGGTACTCTATCATAACAAAATATTTGCAAGTGGACGATAGAGACCTATTGTGTTCCATTGGTACCTTGGTCTGAAGGTTCTGCATGGACTTCTCAAAAGTCTTGGGTGGAGCCCTCTGGTGGTTGCACAGTATCGCCACAGCCCGGTTGGCTCGATTGTAGGACAGGATCTTAGCGGGAATGCTCTCCTCCGCTGGGGAAGGACACACATAGCATTTATGTGCTTTAGAAAAGCTACATGGCGTGGACAAAAGAACAGAAACACCAAATGGAAATGGAATGTTGGGTTTGTAGGGTTCAACCTGTGTCTTTTTGCTTTCCACTCTAAAGTGTCATTTTAGATGATGTTACTTTTCTGATATTGTTTTACCGAACACAAGTTTTTGTTATCAATCATGCAAATCCCAACTTCCGGAGCTCAGCGTGGCGTAGATGGCTAAGTCACTGCTTCGCAGGATGGCCTTGTATTTGATCCACATCGTGGCTTCTCTGACTATGCCTGGAGCTCCAGCATGAGGCAGCGCTGCCCAGAATGAAGTTATACATAAGTGGGACTAATGTACCTCTCCAGCTACTCCTGATGTGCAAATACAGAAAAATCAACAAGTTTGCGCAGCATGCACGGTTCAGTGGCTTTCTAGTCTTCCACTTTTGTTGTTTGCGGCCGGGGCACCAACTGTTTTTCCTAATCCCAGATATCCAAAATCTGGCTTGCGCGCAGCGATCAGAGCAAGTGAGGAGATTCTGCCTCCGTAACCCCAAACTCGGTCAACAATGTTAATTCAGCCGCGAGTTGCACAACATGTCAGTGACAATGACAAAAAACAAAACCAGACACACAGACAGTAGGCACTTAACCCTAAGTTGCTCCTGGGGAATGTCCTTGTAATTACTGTACATCCCTCTGGATAAGAGCATCAGCTAAATTCCAGAAAGAGGCAGTGAAAATTGGCATAACGCTGCCCGGGATTTTGGATTGATAAATCAGATTATCAAAAGAAAATTACAAATGTATCACAGCATTCCAAGATCGATTGGAGAACTTCTGCCCTACTCATTATGTCCTTGCTATTACTATATTGTTATGTGTTTCAGTTTTTATGTTCACCCGTTCTATCTGGTCAACTGTCTGCTGCTGCCAATGCAATACTAATCCTGCTGATATGCGTGATAGGCTATGGGTGCTGTCACTCACGACTGGTCAGCTCTTTGAGCTGCTGCTGCAGGGTGATGGAGGCGTTGTAGGTACGGAACACTTTGGCCGTTAGCCCGTCCATCAGCTCCTGGAGGTGCTTGTTCAGAATGGAGGTCTGGAGAATGAGCAGAGGCAGAATGCAGAGCCAGGGGCAGGTGAGGCTGGTCGCATGTATGCTTTCACTATTGTAGGTTACTCTGTATTAGAGCATCTTCTTCTTTACTTATGTGAAAACATATAGGGAAGACATGCTGGAGCTAAATTGAGACAATAATGTTTAGACCTGCTGCATATTTGACGGTTAGTCCTCAGTTTCGTCTTTAACTCAGCGTTATGACTATGAGTTGTCTCTTACGTTGAGTCGGTCAAAGAGGTCGTCTTCTGGCTGTTTGTTCTCCAGGAACAGTTGCAGGTTCTTGAACACCTAAGAAAGAATGCATATATTAATTCAAGATGGATGTGTAATTAGTAGTTGAATACAGCTGTATTTAATGACTTTGCAGTTTTAGGTTAGGTACACAACTTTGTCCAGCCTGTTGATCTAGTTTTTTAGCTATTATATTAGTCATGGTCTGATTCTATTTAATTTCCTTCCTGTTCAAGATGACAAGGGCAGGTGTGTGTGTCTGTGTGTGTGTGTGTGTGTGTGTGTGTGTGTGTGTGTGTGTGTGTGTGTGTGTGTGTGTGTGTGTGTGTGTGTGTGTGTGTGTGTGTGTGTGTGTGTGTGTGTGTGTGTGTGTGTGTGTGTGTG
>JACXGM010031601.1:0-12910 GCA_016801145.1 Umbra pygmaea
AGGCAGAAACTCCGAGTGTCCAAAAATAGCGTCTCGAGGTGAAAACGTTGAAACAACAATAAACTAGTACTTTGGTAGACTCGTAAAAATAGAGTTTATCGTATATGATAAAATATAGATAAACGTTTAAGAGCTTGGCAATTTGCCAGTGACCAAGAGCAAACAACAACACAGGCTTGACGTGAACCGGAAGTGAAGAAATGTCACTCTAAAGTGTGTCTGACTATGTGTAGTGTGCCAGCTTTATTTAGTAGCTAGCTGAGTGGGTAAATTACTATACTTTACTATATATAGGCTACTCTTTCTAGATAAAGAAAGATGGATGGGACTGCATCGCTTTTCAGCCGCTTTCGGGCTGTAGTGCAGGTTAATTTAGCACCTAGATCCCTTTCATAATCTTCCAACCTAAAATGTAGACCCAAACTTTTTATAGCCTATTGTAAAGTGTGAAAGTTTACTCCTTTTTGGGCTTGCTTGTAATCACTGCAACCAGGTACAGAACACCAAACGGGCATGATGACTAGAAATTAGACTACAATTTCAAAAACAAATATGTATAACTTTCTAGCGTCAAGCTCTACAGAGGTGTGCTGTTGAATTGCCCATGTTCTGGGTCGGTGTGTTCAAACGGGGACGGGCACTAAATTCGCTTGGAATTCGGAGAGTTGTGGTAGCTCAAGATTAGACAGATACAGAAGCACAACAGTGGATGCAAAAGGAACTGAAATATACTATCAGCTTTTCTCTGATATATTGAAAAATAACAAATGTGTATATGATATAAATCATCTATGGTAACGTTTGTATATGCTATACTATCAATGTGGAACAGTCCTTTAAGAAGAAACTCAAATCTTGCACTGTGCTGCACACTGACATGTTTTTGGATGTCGGGAGTGAAAGTTATAAGGTGCACTGAGTCTCTTGCATTGGAATGTAATGTCTGAATTTGGTGAGGGTGACCAGCGCAATAGATCAAAATAAATATGGTACAGTAAACGACACTGCAAGGACACATAAAAATATCCTAATGTCACAGTGTAGGATGTGTAGAGAAGAGAAGGAGACTCAGGCATGTTGATGGCAATTTGTTGTGTGTGTATTTTACCGACAGAGCCAGGATGTCATACATTCAACTCGGATGCAGGGTATGCAGTAGTGAGGTGCACCACTGATATCTTCAATTACTCCTACGTTCTCTCAACAGCGGCACGGAATGCTGTTAACTAAAAAACAACAATCAAGGTACATATGTACTGACTAGCCTCAGTGTTTGGACAAATAACACCAGACTCTCAACTCATATCTATTCGTTTTATTAAGATAAAGCAAATAAGAAGGGAAGATCAAAACTAGGAAACACACCTATACCTGGGATAACTAAACAGAACAAAACACAAGGCATAATACAAACTCCTGACAGTTCCTTTTTTGATTCTAAAGATATAACTAAACTCAATACTTCAACAGTTCACTCCAAAAACATAAACACAAAAATGATAATCAACAGCCGGTACTTACAAGAGTTATAGGACACAGTAGAAAATTCACGAGGGTTGTCAAGCCAGAGCTAGTTAATGAGCCAGCAAAGGAACATGAACACTGAGGGTTTAAATAAGGCAAAACATACTAAAAAGGTACAGCTGGGACTAATTACCTAGACTTTAACTTCCAAAACAAAGACAGATGACGGCATAAAAACACAAGAGGGCAGTAGACCACAGGAACCAACACACAAACAGATCAAACCAGAACTCATACAAAACCAAGAATAACAGTAAACAGAAATGTCCATGGCAGTGTTCAAAGCAGGAAGGGGAAAACGTAACAACGTAAGCCTACATGCTCTAAACAGTGGCATGGAACGATGTTAACAAAATACAAAGATAGATCAGTGTACATAAGCCTGATAACTGAACGGGACTCACTTGTCACAACCGAATGTAGCTCCTGGACTTCAAACAAAACACACTTTCAACACCAACAGAATATCCATGACCGACAAGATCTCTCTTATCTGTAGTGATGGGCGCTTGACACTCAAGTGTCGAAACTGATGTTTTCAGATGTTTTCGACACTCACCTCATCGGAACAACGTATCGAGACGTGTTTCAAAAACACTGCTGGGGACATGACAAAGTGTCATCGAAACACTTTGTCATGTGACATTGAACGATACCTGAGTCGCACTTGTCAAAAACACTGACGTATCGGGTATAAAACGAGGCATAAAAAATGAACATTTCGAATGCGTGAGACCGTGGCTGAGAGATTTGTGAGAGTATTGCAAGATTGAGCCATCAGACACAAGATGGACCAACGACATCAGACGTTTATTATTATTGAATATATATTTATATCTTTGACATTATAAATCCTTACACACACAATCCTTATACACACAAATCGTCAACTGCGTATCCCGGCGAGGGGTCGCAGGCCTTTATACAATTACAAATTAATATTTGTTTTATTGCCAGTGGTTGGTGACGATGATAACCTGTGGTCACTTCTGGAAAATAGAGTCAGTGACACCAGGAGAATACAGAGTGCTAGTGCCAATGCTATGCTTAAAGTTAAACGGTACCTAGCAGATGCATACCTGGTCTTGAATTGGTGTACTGGTGTCACGATCAGCTTGGTGTGTGGAGTTGGAGAGAGGGAGACAACGCAGGAGGTAGATGGCTGTAAGTTTAATGGTTGCATAGACAGCCTCCCGACAGGTGTGGTTAGGACAGGTACATATAAGAGGAAGGCACAACTTCAAAAGATACCTAACTGTGCTCTCATCTGCGGCACAGAACGCAATATCTACTCTAACATGGAAAGTCTACTTACTCTCGCAGTATGTGGCGAGGACACAAACGTAGAGGGTCTGTACACAAAACCCAGTCGGGAAAGCTACCTACTCTCCACACATATACTGAAAACAGATATTTATTGAACCGCGCCCTCCTCCCGTTCACCTGGCCTGATATAGGGACCAATTTACCAGCTGGACAGAATCTGATAATTAGCTCAATCAGTCCCTACCAGTACCAGGTGAACGAGGGGAAGGCGCCACTTACACAACCACTCTGGGACTCCTGTTACAACTGGGCTAAATATAGAGGGGTCTTCCCTCACCTATACTAACATGCAATGGTCCATTTAGCCATCCCTGCAACCTGTTCCCTGCGAGAATTTTTGTCTGCCCTGCGAGACAAAAAAATTAATCGCCTAGCAATGTGGAAAATATATAACATCAATTGACTTACCCGGGATTTGATCTGGCTACCTCCTGGCCACAAGTCTGACTCCTTAACTACTGACCCATCTGCACCTTGCTAGTATGGAAACATTAATTCATACCTTCATAACAACGATCCATAAAATATCAATGTAAATGTTTATACAGTTTTATTTCCACTCATCAGATCAGCCAAGTTCACATAAGTTTGATGTTTTGGAAACACTCCAAATCAAGATGTTTGTATGACATTATGTCAGCAAAGTGTTTGTCTCAGACAGTTCTATTTCATTCAATAACCCAGATTATTGACAAATTAAAAGGATCAACCCCTGTTTCGAAACTATGCAGTTTGTGATGAAGGATGTGAATAGTTCAGTCCGGTTACAGCGTCTCTCTGATCATGGTGGAATTAAGACTGTTGTGTGCCATAATTAAAGTTGCAAGCAGGTGTCACTGTCGAGTTTAGGTTTCGAAACGTTTCACGATGCCTCGAATCAAATGTAACAGATTTAACTGTCAAGTAGAAGTTTCGAAACGTTTCACGAAGCCTTGACACAAATGTTTCAATTGTCTCAAATGTTTCAAATGCCTCGTTTTGACCATCACTACTTATCTGGGCAGCTTATATATAGGAACCTTAACTAACTAACAGGACACAGCTGAGAGTAATCATCAATCAAACAGAACTACAAGATACCAGGACAACCTAACCTAAACCCTATCTGTAACAGATGCCCAAATCAGAGAGTGGTTGTTACATACATTAAAGGGATATTTCACCTATAATAATAACAACCTAAAACGACATGCAAAGCACTGAAAGCCAGTTTCTAACTAAAATGTTGGCCATAAAAAGATTATTCTGTACACATCCTGCATTTTAATGTTGCCTGCTGAGTACAGTTAACACTACTACCACCAGTAAGGTAAAGAGATGAGTCTGGCTTGCAAGGAAGGGGCACACGGGTTGCCGCTAATGGTACATACATTTACACATTATTTGCAAAAATCTTTGCCTAACGGAATGTACATGGGGGCTTAATTCATTTCAATGAAGCATAGCATTGTGTCACCCAGATCGCCTTCAACCACTCCCACAAGTGAGCCACTTGGGGCGAATCTAGCAAGGATAGGCAAATTTATAGCAAATGCGTATTGTGTACGTACCGTATCCCTGCTAGACTTTGAAGTTGCTTGCTTGTGGGAGTGGTTTGCGACGTACTGGCAATGTTATGCTAGCTGATTACAATGGTAGTTAGCTCACTAGCAAATAGTAAACGCAATTAGTTATGGTTAGTTTCTCTATTTTTCCTTTCATTATTTCAAAACATTTTATCAAACAAGCATACAACGGAACATTAATTTATAGAACCAAAATTATCTGTTCGAACAGAGGACATGATACACCCACATACACAAAGTTCCGTTATTGGTCAGTCTGACCCAATTGTCGCAAATAATTTGAATAAAGTTGGGAAATCTGAACTTTTCCTTCACCCCTCATTCCACCCATGCATCGTACAGCGAGCTACTCACTTGCCCCGCTTTCCTTCATTAACATTTTTGAGCCATTGGCCCAAACGGAAGTAGTGTGTACATACTGTACTGGACACTGTCCACTTGCATTTTGGCTGTTCGCTGGCCCCTTGTAGGCATGTTGACCCATCTGTTGATCCAACCCATGTTACAATCAGGTGCTCTAGAGTAGTGTGCGTGACCTGTGAGAAAGAAAGAGAGGTTGCAATTAATACATTCATTTCGGAACTTGACAGCCACATGGAGGTATAAAATATATATTCTCTAAAATACATGTTATAGTGTAGTATTTAAAAATACATATATAATTATGTAACACTACTTAAACTCATTGAACCATGTTGTTATGGACCCCACTTCAAGCACAGCAATGGAACAGAAAAGGGACACCCCCAAACTGGTGTTGCAAGTTGAAAGCTTGTTGTCTAAAATAGCTTTACATCCTGTAGCATTAAGATCAGCCTCAGGCTATTATCCCTTCTTCACTGTTAGTAGGAGGGTCTACATTTGGCTATACAGTGTATCTCGTGTCTCCCTGCACTACATCTGTTTCTGTCATCACATTTGTGATAGATAACGTGTTAAGAGGGAATTCTGTACACATCCAACTGAAGAAATACTAGAAACAGGATCTTCAGCATGTTTAGACTTATCTACAGTCACACTTTTTTCTGTACCCTTAAGAATATAGCCTCACAGCTTTGCCTGACATGTTATGACAGACAATATTCTATTCTTATCTCTGTGTGTTATGGTCTTGGAAAAGGGACATGACATAAACACAAACATTTTCTAAATTTTTCTTCAAGAATCACACTATAGACTGCAGATATATTCTTCAGTATTAGACTGCACTGAATATCCTCAGGAATCTAACAATGCAGGACTGGTGCAGGCAGTCAAATAACTAATTAATATTATACAACTGGATTTTCTTCATAACATACTGTAATATACATGACACTTGAAGCAAATGGTGCTTGACTCTTGTTTCAGGTAATAAAATCAATTGCTACCTTTATATCACAGACAATCAATAATGCACCAAAGCATTTACACATAATTCTAATCCGCTAGGTTTCCAGAGTCTTCCTTTAAAAGCAGTGATGAGCATGAGTTACAATTATGTTTTAGGCACACATTCAACTGTGTCCTCTTACTAGGATGGTATATGACACAAATTATGGATGCTTCATCTGCTGCAAGTTACACCACACTTATCAATGATTCTACTACTGTATAAGAAAACACTTACTGATGATTCTACAAGTGTTTACAACCACTCTTACTGATGATTCTACTAGTCTATAAGACAACACCTACTGATGATTTTACTACTGTTTATGAACACTCTTACTGATGATTCTACTAATGTATGAGACAACACTTATTGATGATTCTGCTACTGTATGAAGCAACATTTACTGATGATTCTACTAATATGTACAACCACTCTTACTGTTGATTGTAACGAATAGGCTCCACAGGAGTTAGTATAATGTAGTTTAATAGAGTTCCGGAATATAAATACAAAACACAGATCCCAATACAATACAACAGAACGAGGATGGTAGCTAATCGTAGTCGGGGAGCGGAGGTCATACACCAAGAGCACAGGCAGAGGTACACAATCAGGATCCGGAGGGGTAATCAGAGGAACAGGCAAACACGGTCAAACACTGGTAGTCACAGCAATGGTCCAAAACGGCAGGCAATCTCAAACAGGAGGAATAACAAAGCAGGGTCAATACACGGTAGATCAATCATACAAAAATGCTCAGTAGAATCACTTATAGAGAAACAATACCTCGCGAAGAGTATCAGTATAGTGAAGGTTTATATATGATGCGTTGATGATCTGCAGGTGTCAGTATTCAGGTGATTGTGATCTGTGTGATGTGCTGCGTTCATGTCTGCTGGGAAATGGAGTATCAGTATCCTCTGAATGCGGTCTGTGTTGTGTGCATGGTTCGTGTGACTTGGGCAGAGAAGTGATACCAGTTCCTGACAGAGACGAGCCCTGATCGACTATGGGAACCTTTATAATGATTATATTAATGTATAGGACCAGGGCTGCCGATAGGAATCTGTGGGCCCGGGACAAATTCCACATTTAGGGCCCCCCGCTAAAAAAAATTACTGTGCAAAAACAACATTTTGGGCCCCCCTCAGGACTGGGCCCGGGACAACATACCCGGTTGTCCCCCCCTATCAGCTGCCCTGTATAGGACAACACTTACTGAGGATTCTACTACTGTTTACGACCACTCCTACTGATTATTCTACTACTATTTACGACCACCCTTACTGATGATTCTACTAGTCTATAAGACAACACTATCTGATGATTCTACATCTGTATGAGACAACTCTTACTTATGATTCTACTGCTGTATAAAACAACACTTACTGATGATTCTACTACTGGTATCGACCACTAAGAGGGGCGCAGATGAATGAGTGGATAGGGAGTCAGAGGGGTAGTCGAAAGGTTGCCAGTTTGATTCCCAACTGTGCAAAATGTTGTTGTGTACTTGAGTAAGGGACCGACCTAGGTTGCTCCAGGGGAATGTCCCTGTACTTATTGTAAGTCACTCTGGATAATAGTGTCAGTTAAATGACTAAAATGTTAAATGTAAATGATTCTACTAGTGTATAAAACAACACACAGATGATTCTACTACTGTTTATGACAACTCTTACTGATGATTCTACTAGTGTATAAGACAACACTTACTGATGATTCTACTAATGTTTATAACCACTCTTAAGGCTTCAGTATACTCGCCGATGCCGACCAAGTATTTAAAGCGAGTGAGCAGAAGTTGTGCACCACAAATCTTTTTTAAGCAGTGCACGACAAGACGGAAACAAGGAGCATGGACGAGTTCGAGGGCAAAGTAAACAATTCATAATAACACAGTTAATGGTTCATAATAAAACAGTAAATGGTTCATAACAACTCAGTTAAGATCATCTTAGCCACTGTTGACATTGACGTCAATGCTGCTGCCAGTTCTGCCATCGTTTACCTTTTTCTTCTTCTTCTAGTTCGTAGAAATAGCAAAGTTGGTAGCCTTTCCTCAGTTGTGACACCTCTGTTTAGGAGAAGACTGCAACTAGTGTCGTGAGCACCACGCGCAAGTATAAATAGTTATGGCGCTCCCATGACGTCACATTGTCGTGCCTGCCAGGTCAGAAACGGCAAGTATACTGAACGTTTTACTGATGATTCTACTACTGTATAAGACAACACTTACTGATGACTCTACTACTGTATAAGACTTTCCTTACTGATGATTTTCCAGGTGTAACCCCAAACTCACTAATAGTTCTCATACGTATACAACTAGATACCATTCCCACAGTGAACACTTTAGGATGGGGTCACACATAGAAATACTCTCCCACTGAATCATTGTAGGGGCGTAGGGGGAGGTCTGTGTTGGTGGACATATTGAAAACTGATTGGAGGGGAAACGATTCCCATTTGAGATCACTGAGATGACTCCCATCCTCTAGCGGGGGGGTGGCGAGGGAATGACAAGTGGCTCATCATTACATGGGTGTCAAATTGATTCATAATAGTTGGCCTTATTGATCCCTGTCAGGTTGACATTGCTGTAACATGCACTCAGACAGCACACAGCACGTTGGCCCCCACTTAGTTTAACTCTCAGTTGTGATGGATGAACCTGCGACTGGGAGCTGGGAGTGCTGCATTTCTCCTGCTGCATGACAGAGTATGGAAATCCACACTGACATATACACAGACACCTAAACACACACAGCTATATAGATATAAAAGAAGCATGCAGATTTTTAGGCACTCATGCTCTTACACAAAAACAGACACACGCCATCAAGCGATTTTGTATCTAATTACATATATTTGTTCAGTATACCCAATGTAAGCTTAGCGTGGCAGGGGCAGTGCCTCTCTACTCTAATTGATCAGTATTGACCAAAGGAAGAGACACCAGATGCACATAATAAAGTCAACCAAACAACTAGGTCTTCTTACCTGAAAATACACTAATAAACCTCAGAAACAGAATAAAACAGACAGTTGCTTTCCTGTCATTTAAAAATATAATCTTTCGGGTGGGGTCAGTTGGTTGTTAAGCCTTTTATTGACAGACCAAAAATATGTGCCCCAGGATCAGTGGTTTCAACCAGCATACGCCATAACATCCTCTGCTTTAAAGCAATGAATTAAGTTAGCACTGTGAGGGGCAAGAGAGTTCAACCTATTGCTACCTTCATCGATTGGCTGGCCAAGTACAACAGAGTGAAGAAGACAGTGAAAAAAAAGGAAAATTCAGATATGGCAGGCAGAGAGAGACAGATTGGAGATATATTTCATGTTCCAGCATTGAGTTCATGATGTCATTAGTGAGGAATCCTGGCATACATTGACACTTTGTCTTAATGTAGATGAATCTGTGTTTCTGTCACGTCTGGCTCTGTCTGTCTAAAGAGACATAGGATCCCATCATGTTCATCCAGCCCTTCCAAAAGATCCATCTAGATTCTTTCTGCAGTCTATGGTCTGTTTGGTCCATCAGCACTCTAACACCATCTATCAAGATCAAAACACACACACACACATTCACATACAGAAATGCACGCTGTGTTGTTGTGTTTTCTTCAAACATGCATACACACAAAATTGTTCAAAAAGTGCTCTGTGCGAACAGATACTACAGGATTCTAGCAATAACCTTTTTGATCTGACAGAATGTACTGTAGTATCCGATTTGCAAGTACACAAAGACAAATCACATTTTTTGTAACAGAGTTTTCTAAACGAATTAAATGTGTCGAAACTTGGATTTACTGCACCTGTTCTGGCAGTATTTACTTTTGCTGAGATAACTGTGTTGATCAAAAATACAGTAGTGTAAGACACAAGAGGCAGTGCAGCTTCATGAATACTGTTACAGGCAGGGGTGGACTGGGACCAAAAATCGGCCCTGGGATTTTGGGCCGGACCGGCCCACCACAAGATCACAAAACCACCTGTCCTTTAATAGCTCCCTTGAATATGTATACCAACTCCTACTCCTTAAAACTACTATTGCCATGTAATCAGTATGCAAGAATCAGTGGGAGTTGACACATTAAATACTGTATATAAAAAAGTGGTGTTGAATCAATTGTAAACTTCCAACCAATCAAAAAGCATGCAGGTACATGTACACCTTAGAAAAATCCTTAAAAAAATTCAGGAGAGGAAATGTTGTCTGTGTGTGACAGAGAGAGAGAAACAGAGAAGGATGGTAAAAGATTGATCAGTGATTGATAAAAGTAGCAGTTTATAAACTGACATGAGAAAGGATGATCAGATGATCACTGTTTTCCCAAACAAAGTGGTGTTGAATACATTTTAAAATCAAAAAAGTATAGGTTAAAGGCAAACTTGAAATTGACACCGGTGATTTAGAACAATTAATACCAAGGAGTTAAGCCCCTACCTGAGACAGGCAGTTAAGCCTAGCATTTTTATGAAAATCGTGTTGAAAATATTATTTAGAACAGGGGTGTCAATGCACTGTTTGCAGAAGCAGAACATTCATGCATGGAGGGGCATCTCTACACATCTCTAACAAATATAATAGCAAACTTGAGTTTGACACCTGTGATTAACAGTTAGGTCTAATACAGGCAGTTGCCCTGGAGTTTTGACCAGAATCACTTTGAATAATTGTTGTTATGAATCATTTAATGAACACAATAACCTGAACATTGGTGTGTTGATAAAATCATTCTGAATAACATGTTATTCACAAAAACTGAAATGAAATCCTGGAAACAGTGGTTTTCTCCAGCATCTTTAAATTATTCCACATAATGTGCCAATATGTGTAAATGGCCAGGTTGATTTGAAAAACCTGCGGAGGCAACATTAGTGTGTTTGAGGTGCGGGTGGTGCCGGTGTGTGACGTGAGCTGAAGGTATTGGGAGTGTCTGTTGTGAGTTTAGGGGGCACGTCAGCCAGAGCTGTGGTGGGTGGGTGTGTGTGAGTGATTGATTGAGACTGCCTGCTGAACAGAGGGTTGCAGGAAGAAAGATCTGATGTGCCGGTGTTTCAGCTACAAAAAACAGCCGAACTGATCTTAAACCAGCCCAATTTTTATCCACCCGCCCAAACCCCTTTTTGGCCACAAAACAGATTGCAAAACCACCCACAACAACCCCAAAGAGAATACTGTTTAAAAATACGATTGGGCCAAACCTTTCATTATCAAATTTCGAAGTGTCTTATGTCATCATTACACTCAACTGGACGTTATCAACTTGTTAGTCCATGTATTTTTCAAATTTGCTTTTAAATTGGTTTGTTACATATTCCTATTGCTTACCGTTTGTATTATGTGTGCCTTTGCACCTTTGTGGTTTGGTCTCCAGTGTTTTAGTTACGTGCCCTTAGCACCATGGTGTTGTATATTTTCCTCTGTCATAAAACCTTTTGGACTTCGCAACTACTTCCTTCCTATTTATACAAAATGTAACAGAGCACTCGACCAATATGGAAGCAGCGAGTTCAACAGAGCTCTCGGATGCCAGGGTAGATCATGGTAGATGGCAAATCTGAATCCTCAATGGAGGAGGTTCTCCAGGCCCCACAACATTTGGACTAGGGGTGGAACGGTACACAGGAGTCACAGTTCGGTTCATACCTCGGATCAGACATCACGGTTCGGTACGAGTTCGGTACAATGGAGGAAAAAGCTAAACAAAAATGCAGAACTCAATTTTTTTATTGTGCATGTCTCAAGCTGTACCATCAAGTGTCATACAGTCCATCCCTTGAACTACAACGCTGACACACAGTCCTCATCTTATCCACCACTCTATCGCCTGTACTACTGTAACAGATATATACAATCTATGACTGTAACTGAGTGGGAAACCTAAGTTTTCCTAAACTTGTGATCGTAGAGGTCGGCGGGTCCTCTAACTCTTGTGGGTCACCACTACTCGTCCTTGGTGCTGTTATCTCTGACTCACTCACCGGACCGTCGACCTGACAAAAAACTGCATACATAGGTGGAGCATAGGCGGGGCTACAGATTAGGTGTCTATAAACAACCTGCGTATCTAACGGTAGTTCCGCATTTGCAAGCGGGTTTAACTATTTTTATACTGTTTATTCTCTGTGTAAATTCATGCACTGAACCGTGACACCCTTACCATTTCAGTTCAATACGAATACATGTACCGTTCCACCCCTAGTATGTATAACCTAAAAATTTGAATTGTGAACTGTGATTCCAGTCAACTTTTTTTCCGCAGCTGAGATACTGATCCCTAAGAGGTTAAGACAGCTGTGAGTAAGACAAAGATTACTGAGAATGTATTACTTATGTGGCATACCTATTTGAATATAAAAAATTGTGTTATGGAAGAGTTAGTAATCTATTGATGGAAATAAACTTCTATTCCTACACTATACAAATTATGAAAATAGTATCTGTGCCAATTACACAACCTCGGAAATTAGCTTTTAAATAAAATACATTGTAAGCTATGGATTTCCAGCAGTTAGCCTACTTTACCTGGCAAAACTGATGGAGGATTTCTCAGAATTTCAGTTACAAGTGTGTGAATATTTAAAGCATCGTACATGTCCCATTGTTCTTCCAATTTCAGTGATTGACATGCCATTTGATAAGTAATGATAATCCCAACTATAGGTGATAGGTCACATTGTACCGATTCCCAATTCCCCTTCCTTGGACACTGCCACTTCCCTATTTCATCCCGCTGAGAACTACAATTCCCATTCATCAGTTCTACTTCCTGTGGACTACAGCTTCCCTAGTCATACCTCCTAAGAACTACAGTTCCCATACCCGGACTTCATTATCATGATTCACCACACCTGCATACTCCATTTTGTATATAAGCCACACACATCCATAGCCTCCCTGCGAGATATTGTAAGTACAATTCTTTACTGAGCATTCTATTCATTCTAGTATTGTTTATGGTTCTGACCTCTGCCTGTTGTAATTACTCTGCCTGTGGATATCCCTTGTTGTACTTTAGCCATCCAGCTATTCCGTTTTGACCTATGCCTGTTTTGGATTACTCTACATATTGATATCCCTTGTTGTACTTTAGCCATCCAGCTA
>JACXGM010031602.1:0-12910 GCA_016801145.1 Umbra pygmaea
ACCCCCACTATGGATAGTCAAACAAGAAGCTGAATCTCAACATTATACTGTATATCATGATATATCACTTTGGGGCTTGCTGGATCATCCCATAAAGGGAGTTTTGGTTTCAATACATGCAAGGCGTTATGATTTTCTCCACAGAGCGACTAGAAGAGATTAATACTAGCTTTCTACAGGGAAGCATAGTCAAAATGTGATAACCGAGTCCTTTTGTTCCCGGATAGCGCCGCCGAGGCGACACAATCTAATTGTAATGTACTCTGTTGTCTCCAATTTCAGCCAGTGAACTGACCCTTATTTCGTATGCAGCGGGAGTTTGTGGGCTGCCCCTCTCGAAGGGAAATATAAGTCTTTGTTTAAGGTTAAACTGATGAGATTTCTGTAACGACTCTCCTGGCCACACGTCTTCATGAGCCATAGCAAATGTGTTGAACCCAGACTCTTGCAACGGGAGAAAAGGAAATACATTAATTATTAATGCTTCAACTTCATAAGTGCACATTAATTGTATCCTTTTACTCCCAACTACATGTTGATGAAAATGTAATGTAATGCCGACGGTGCTGTTTTAAATGCACATTTGCACATATTTGCTGGTCAAAAACCCCGTAGCTGCATTTTAGTTTGACGTTTGTATAATGTTAACAATCTATTGATAAGTAATACAACAACATATAATTAGTTTTTACCATCAGATTTAAATCATAACCGCAGGTGTGCCCCGCGCTGTTTCGTACTAGAACTTATACAAAGTGACGAGTGATCCTCGTCATCTAGGTAACATAGGCTATATTTCTAAGAAATTTATTTTTTTGATTTATGATTGCTGATAAGCTTAACTTATTAACATTTAATCATGTTATGGTAATAATATTAAATAACGGTTAATTCAAGGCTGTTAAAATGCACATATTAGCTAATTTTTCTAGGTACAGTATAGTATTCTGTAATAATAATATTAATAATAATGTGTATTTTTTATAGCGCCTTTCAAGAACCCAAGGTCACTTCACAAAGTGATGCAAACAGTTTAACAGACAGAAGGACAGGCAGTCTGCTTATACAAGCAAAAAAGCAAATGGAGATATCAAAAACAAAAAAACACAACATGGAGGGCAGAGAAATAAAAAGATAGATAATACAGATAGATACCGTTTAATGACTGATAATTTGTACAGTACTCTCGGCTCGTCTTCACATATATAGATGTAGTACAATAATGTTGTAGTAGTAACTAAAAAGACATTACAGAATCAGATCACTGTGAAATCTTTATATTTTGTCATGCAGAATGTAATGCAAAATTTTTTGGAAGGTAAGATTTTTACATTTTTTCATAAGAAGTCTCTTCTGCTCCAAGACTTCTTTTATTTGATCCAAAATACAGCAAAAACAGTAACATGGTGAACTATTTTTACAATTTAAAGTTACTGTTTTTTTTTGAATATTTTAAAATTAAATTTATTTATTTTATCAAAGCTAAATTTTCAGCATTATTGCTCCAGTTCAGTACTCTTCAGTGTCACATGATCCTTCAGAAATCATTCTAATATGTTTTTCACTGCAACTGTAGTTTTCACACTATTATATATTTTTTTCATTGCTGGCTTATTTTAGGGAAAGTGTAGTGAATAAGAGACCAGTGGATGTCAGTCATAAACGTCTTCAAGCACATTGCTCACAGAAGGTTGCTCTTTTGAAAGATGAAAGATGCCCTGAAACCCTGTATATCTATATTATCTATATGATTATTATTATTATATTATTATTATTATTATTATTATGTTTTTTAAGGTAATGGTTAAGGTTATGCTTAACATTAGGTTTAGGAGATAGTATGTTAAAATTTTATTGATAGTCTGCAGATAATCTGTAGAGCATCTACAGATACACTTTTTGTACTCTCAAGATAAAGTGTCACCCTTCATTTTAATTGAGTGTTGCTCAAACTAGTACCAGTTTGAGCTTAGTCCCCCCAAAAATGGGAAAGTCCTAACGGATGTACAGTAGTAGTAGTAGAAATAGTGTCCAAACGAACTCAGCCTCCAATCCGGAGTCCGCCGTTGACTTCCACCCGCCAAGTCCTTTTCTCCCCACTGTAACCAGTGTTAGGGAGAATCCCTCCTTATCCTTATATGCCTATGTTGCCCTCACAGCTCACCTAATTTCTGCAGATAACAGTTTCAGATACCAGCAAAACACATTACCAGGTATAACTAACATTGTTATTTTCTCTTTTTCTTCCGTTAGAGAGCAATCAATGTTGTTATCCCTCTGCAGCAGTCTCTGAAAAGAGGGAATACCTGCGCATTGCAAATGACACTTAGAGGACATTGCCACAAAACATTTGTCAACTGCTGTAAAATGTTGAGAAAAGAAATTAAAAAAATCTAGTAAACAAAGTGGCTTAACCTGGGCTATTTATACTGTATGTCTGATTTATGAAATAAAATAGAAAGCTCATAGTAAATGTTATCTGGCTGAATGTTTTTCATGAACTATTTTAGTTCAAATTAACTTGGATTAGTATAATCAACGTTATATTATATTGGCAAATTTTAGTAAAAAAATCACATCCCTGCTACTTAGTTTAATTAGAACCCCAAATCTTGGAAGGTTTACATCCTCACCTCACTAAACTCTAATGTCCTCTTCAGGTAATTTTAGAACTGCATTCATCAGATTCTTCAACATGACAGTTTGATTTTGCATCATTGCCATAAGTCAAACCCTGGTTTAGTATCCACTGTCTGCTGATTACATTTTGCTGCCCAACCTACATAATCCTGAAGTTTCACTGGTGGACAATGTTCACATCTGGGCCTTTGGCACAGTGGACAGTATGTTGGCTCAGTGAGAGCCCTCAACACTCTCATGTGTTCAACTAATACAGGTAGGTATAGAGACAGGACTTTTACCAGATTTCTACTAGAGTTAGGTCGGGCACCTGTATAGGACCTATCGGAGCAGGTAAGTGGACAGACTGGGGTTTGCTCTTCATCAAAGGTTTTGCTGGCAACTTGGAAACCAATTTTCTCTTCATTACTCAGCTCACTGATGTTCTCGTCATTGACATTGAGACTTTCTTCCCTGGTCTCATATCCCGGCATCTAGAACTCTGGGGCCTCAGGATTAAGCAGTTCAGCCTGCCTATCACTTCCCTCCTTGCTCTGTGTTTGCTCCTCCCTGACTCTGGAGCACGTGCTAGGCAGTTCAACTTTTATGGAAGTCCCTTCCTCCTCAACATAATGCTTGACTGGCAGAAACCTGCAAGGAAGCAGCATGTCCCTGTGTAACACACGCTCGCTTCCCTCACTGTCTTCTGGAGTGAAAACATACACAGGAATGTCAGTATTAGGCTACTTCGTGACCACATATACTACAGACTCCCATCGGTCTGCCATCTTGTTTTTTTGTCTGATGTTGATATTACTTACCAGAACTCGGTCCCCCACATCGATCGTAGCAGCAGCCACCTTGCTGTCCCACCTTTTCTAGTTCAGAGACAAGTTTGTAGCTATATTTCAGTCTTTTCTTCAACTCAGTCGCATAATGGTAGTGGGTTTTCTGGTCATGGTCCTGCTGGGCTGATCCCAAAGCAAAGATTTATAGGTAAGAGTGGCTGAAGACCAAACATCAGAAAGAATGGTGAATCTCCAGTTGCATCATTTCGTGTGCAACTGTAGGCGTGCAGTACTGGACACATATTTTCGCCAGTGTTCTTTTTTCTTATCCTCCAATGTGCCAAAAAGATATCTAAGAGAGTGTGATTAAACCTCTCAACTGGTTTGACTCTTGGATGGTAAGGTGTGGTTCTAGATTTCACTCCTGTTAACTTACATAGTTCAGCCACCACAACCTCTGATTCAAAATATACACCTTGATTGCTGTGGACTCTCTTCAGGAAACAAAACTTGCAAATCAAGTTCTCCCACAAGATTGTTGCTACTGTTTTAGCGGTTTGGTCTTTAGTTGGAAATAACATATCGTACTTAGTAAAGTGGTCTTTGATCACTAGAACATTTCTAATGTCTCACAAGTCTGGCTTCGGGGATAGAAAATCTATACAGACCAACTCCAATGGGGAATACACATTGATAATGACCAGTTTTGCCACTTTCTGAGCTCTTGCTTTTCCTGTTAGCCACCTTTCGTGGCACTGCCCAGCTTGGTTAGAAACTTGACGATACAAGTATAATAAACTAAACTTGAAAGGCTGGTGTCAAGTCTAGTTTATTATATTTGTATGTATACATTTGTATTTATGTCTGTGTATTTTGTTTATTTTTTCATTATCCCTTTTTTTCTCTCTTTTTTTTCATTTAAATTTAATTTAAAAAAAATTATCTTTGGTTGTTCAATGTGGGTTTGTGGGGTGGGATGTGTAGTGGGTGGGTTGGAGGGTTTAGGACTGTGTTGGGTCCAGCTGGACACTTGCGGGGTGGGGGGGGAAACTGAAAGAATGTGTTCTGTGTATGCGGTCTGTGGCCGCAACAACAGTTTGTATGTCACAGGATTTATTCTGTGGGTAATCTTAAATGGGCCAATATACCTCTGAGTCAGTTTCTTGCAAGCTACAGTCTGCCGGATATCTCTAGTAGAAAGCCACACTCTCTGTCCAGGATGAAACAATGGAGTGGGACGTCTCCTCCTGTCAGCCTTTTTCTTCTGAGCTGCTGATGCTCTGACTAAATGTTGGTACACAGAATCCCACACCTTGGCGCTGGCGGTGAACCACTGCTCCACAGCCTCCAAGTCGGCCGGGTTCATATCCCAGGGAAACAAAGCAGGCTGGTACCCTAGGACGCACTGGAAATGTGTTATACCAAGGGAAGATTGAATCAAGGAATTCTGTGCATATTCCACCCAGGGTAGGTATTTGGTCCACTCATGAGGCCTGTTGGAGCATTGCTGTCGTGGGAACGTTCCTATAACCTGGTTGAGTCATTCGGTCTGGCCGTTGGATTCGGGATGATACCTTGATGACAGGCTGACCGTCACTCCGAGACGTTTCCAGAACGCCTTCCACAGTCGGGATGTAAACTGGGGTCCCCTGTCTGAGACCATGTCTTCAGGGAGGCCATACTGTCGAAACACGTTTGAAAAAACACTTTCTGCCAATTCCATGGCATTAGGTAATTTGTCAAAAGGAATAAGTTGGCACATTTTTGAAAACCGGTCTATAATGATAATTATAACGGTGTAACCAGAAGAATTTGGTAAGTCGGTTATAAAGTCCATTGCTATGGTCTGTTAGGAACCGGTAACGGGAGTAGTGTACCTGAGGGTAATTGATGCTGTGTTTTTGCCATGGAACACATTGGACAGGAAAGGATGTAATCCATTACGTCATCTCGAAGCGTAGACCCCCAGTACTTCCTGGTGAAGAGCTGAACCGTTCTAGTTATCCCAGGGTGGCCCGTTCCAAGAGAGGTGTGACACCATTGCATGAGCTGTGGTCTCAAGGCGGCTGGGACATAGATCTTGCGTTGTGGTGTCTCAGAGGGGGCTGGATCTATAATGAGAGCCTCATGGATCAGTGTATCTATATCCCATTGTATGGGTCGTACCGTGCAGGCAGCAGGCAGGATGGGTTCTGGTTGGATTGGTTTGGTAGCTGGGTCGAACTGGCGTGACAGTGAATCTGCCTTCCCGTTTTTGCTGCCTGGAATAAAGGACACAGAACGGTCAAATCTATTGAAAAACAGTGACCACCTGGCCTGCCGAGCTGTTAACCTCTTTGCAGTCCTTATGTATTCTAAATTCCGATGGTCAGTTAAACCTTAAAGGGGTGTCGAGACCCCTCTAACCAGTGTCTCCATTCTTCGAGAGCCATTTTTATGGCCAACAACTCTCTGTTACCGACGTCGTAGTTTTGTTCTGCTTGGGTCAAGTTGCGTGAATAGAAGGCGCATGGATGGAGTTTAGAGGCCGGCCCTGAAGGTTGTGATAGTACCGCCCCCACCCCGACTTCGGGAGCATCAACTTCAACCGTGAACGGCAGGGAAGGATTGGGCTGCTGCAACACCGGTGCGGTGGTAACACGTTCAGTCAGACCATGAAAGGCAGTCAGAGCGGGATCGGTCCAGGTCAGTACAGACCGGTGTTGTGTGGTCAGGGCGTGAAGCGGCGCAGCGACTATGCTGAAGTTGCGAATGAATCGTCTATAGAAATGAGCAAAACCAAGGAATCGTTGCAGATCCTTACAGGTTCTAGGTAGGAACCAATTGCGCACCGCCTCAATTTCCTTGTCATCCATCTTAACCCCGCCAGACGTGAGCACAAAGCCTAGAAATGAAACAGAGGAGACATGAAACAAACTTTTTTCAGCTTTGACATAGAGCTGGTTTTCCAGGAGACGTTGTAGTACTGACTTAACGTGTCTGATGTGGTCGGCCAGAGAATTGGAGTATATCAATAGATCATCTATATAGACAACCTCATAACGATCAATCATGTCATGAAAGATATGGTTCATAAACGATTGAAATATGGCAGATGTGTTAGTCAAGCCATAAGGCATTACTAAATACTCGTAATGTCCATTGTGACTTACAAATGCTGTTTTCCACTCATCCCCCTCCTTTATCCTGACCAGATTATATGCGCTGCGAAGATCGAGTTTGGGGTAGATAGAGGCCTGTCCCACCTGCTCCAATGTAGAAGGAATTAAAGGTAAGGGGTACCTATGTTTAATTGTTACCTCGTTTAGAGCATGGTAGTCAATGCATGGCCTGAGACCCCCGTCTTTTTTTTCCACAAAAAAAACTAGAAGCAGCCGGGGATTTGGAGGGTCTGATAAATCCCTGTTTAAGTGATTCGTTGACATATGTAGACATTGCCTCTTTTTTTTCTGGCAGGGACAAAGGGTAAATCCTACCTTTAGGAAAGGTTGCGTCTGGCGTCAGCTTAATAGCGCAGTCCCAGGATCGATGAGGCGGAAGTTGAGATTCCTTCTCTATGGAAAAAACTTTGTTAAACGGGGTATACTCGAGGGGTATGAAGGTGACAGGTTTAGGTTTATTCCTCAACGGAGGTAGCCCTGCAGGAGAGGTTTATACAGGAATCGTGGCAAGAATCCCCCCATGCTAGTAGTTCTCCCTTTGTCCAGGATATAACGGGGTCATGTTGTTTTAGTAGCCTGATCTCTTAGAAATCTGTGAAACTGCCACGGAATATGAATATCAGAATCCGTAACAGTTCCACGGAATGTCAGAAAATTATGTGAAATGAACACGGATCAAAATCTGTGGCAGTTTCACGGAAAAGACTGCGATTGGCGCACAGTGAGACCTTGCTGTTAACTCGATGTAAGCCTTTCCCAAACCCCTAACCTAACCTTAACCACTCAGAAACCTTGCTGTTAATTTGATGTAAGCCTTTCCCAAACCCCTAACCTAACCTTAACCACTCAGAAACCTTGCCGTTACCTCGATGTAACTTGTATTATGTCGTAATGTATTGTTTGTAACCATGGTGATAGTGAGTAAAAAAATGATAAAAAAGCACAATTGTATAGAAAACAGATTATATGCAAAGTGTCCGCATGGATTCGAACTCCCAACCTTTGGTATGTGAGTCGCATGTTTACACGCCCGTCCACAATCCCCAACCTACCAACCTGCAAATTCTACGCTATTTACACTCTGCTACGTCATGCTGCGAGTCCGTGAAACTGCCACGGATTTAGAAGCTAAGGATCCGTGATTATTCCACGGAATATTAAGCCATTCCGTGAAACTGCCACAGAATTTGAAGTTAAGTATCCGTGGTAGTATCACAGATTTCTGAGAGATCACGTTGTGTTTTAGCCATGGGAATCCCAATATGATCAGGTCTTTAGATGAGGCTAGTACCATCAATTGAATTGTCTCAGTATGAAGGATTCCTACTCGCATCTTCAGTGGAGCGGTCTGGTGGGTGACATATCCTTTCCCTAATGGTTGTCCATCCAAAGCATTTATACGAATACGGGATGTCAAGGAGACTAGGTCAAGCCCTAACTCATGTGCTAGGGAACAGTCTATAAAATTCCCTGCTGCTCCTGAATCCACTAATCCCCCTACGGATATCTGCTTGTTCCCAAAATATAGTGTAACAGGTATACTCAATTGCTGTTTACAGAGAAGTAGTGGGGAATGTATTCCTACCTTGTCTTTGGTTGAAGGTCTACTGAAGTCCTCCCTTGATGGTCGAACAGGACAATCACTGAGCCTCTGTTTTAGCTCACAGAGCTGGTCTCCAACCTGGTGTCCTGTTGTAGGGCGGTCAAAAACATTTTTAAACATGTTCAGGAAGGCTGGTTCATTGTATAAGTCAGGGTGACGTGATGACCAAAGTGCAGTCGCCCAATCTAATGTTCGATCTGTTAGTAGGGACATAACGAAGTCCACCTTGGGCTTATCCATTAGGAATTACTGCGGATGATGATCTACATACAGCAAACCCTGCATGAGAAAGCCCTGACATTTCCCAGGTGAGCCATCATACTTCAGCGTCATCGAAATGTGAGTGGGAGTAGGAAGCGGTACATTTTCTCCGTGGGTTTAAGTAGACATGGAAGAATGTCGAAGGAGTTGGCATAGTTCATCGATTTTCTCCTCCTGTTGATCAAGACGAGTGGTCAGTCCTGCTGGCTCCATCTCCCAGGTAGAGTATTCGGCGAGGTATTCTGTAACGTAATGACTTGGACAGGAGAGGTGCAATACTGTATATTTATTAGTTTCCTTTTGTACTTCAGAAAAGAATGTAAATGATAGTCAAAAGGCACCAACAGAGATAACGAGGGACAGGCTTGGTCAGACACACGGAGCAGGATCTCAGGAGAAATAGGACAATCCACAGGCAGGGCTCTCATACAAGCAAGGGCAGGATTTTGAGTCGGATAGTTGGACAGCTAAAGGGTCGGTACACGGAATCAGGTAGTCACACAGGCAGAGGTCAGGCTGGAAAACAGGCTCTCGTACAGGCAGGTTCGTTCACTGGGAAATAACACCAAAAACAGAGCAAAGGTACCAAAGGATAATCCAACTCTCAGCAACGTAATACAAAATAGCAAAAACAGGTCAGACCAGGGGATAGCAATATGATAACGCTTGGAATGGTTTTACTCAATACCTCGCAAAGACAAAATGAGGAGATGGTGCTTATATACAGACCAGTGAAGAGCAGGTGTTGTAAATCAGGGTAATGTGATCTGATGAATGGGGGTGCGTTCAAGACTGCTGGGAACCAGTAATAACCCCAGTGAAAGGAAGCCATAGGAGGGGTAGGAGACCAGGACGTCACAGCTGTCAGCTGAGATCACATGGCCAAGATATTTTACAGATATTTGGAAGAATTTGCATTTAATAGGTGACAATTTCAACCCAAACTTTGCGATTCTGTCTAAGACTTTCATCAATCTCTCCTCGTACTGTTCGAGAGTATCTAAAAAAATGTTTAGTAGAGCCTATAACAATCATATCTATACATGCTAAAAAGGAGATCTAGCTCACCCTTTACACAGAAGCCCAAACATTGTGCAGACTCTTCTCATATATACATTGCATATTTTCTTCAACTTATTTACCATCACTCACTTGATACAGCTCCTGAATAACTTTTCCATAGAACAAAAAGGAATGCACACGAATGTGAATTCTTAACAATGATCCACGCCTCTCTCTGATGTGGGTTGATTAAATACTAAACTCTAACCTAACTAAGAGGACACGGCTGTTCGTGATCATTAATCATTCCCACCTATACAATATCAGCCTAACCTAAACTCCTTTTACCAGCAACCCACACTAGAGAGAGGCGTGGCCAACCCCTAAAGGGACATTTACACATGTAAAAGGAGAAACTAAATCAATGTGCAAAGCCTGAATAAGAACACAACATAGAAATGAAACTAAACATCACTATTCAACTAAACATTTATTAAAGGAGTCGGTAACACTTTACGGTAAGGGTACATGAATTATTATGAATTCATGTATAAATTCATGGATGAATTATGTATTAATTCATGCAGTAATATCTCATGAAACATCAGGAAGTAACATGAGTTCAACATCTTTCATTCATGACTTCATGGATGAACAACACCTTAATTAAAACATTAACTAAGATGAGTACATTATCATGAATTATGATTTATTACACATGATCATGTTTTCTGTGTTCACAAAAAATTGGTCGTTACTATCAATTGTGGATGGTAATTATGGATAAAGCTACGGTTATGGTACATGAATCATCATGAATTCATGCATAAAAAAGCTTTCAGTCATGCATACAGGCTAGAACATTATATCAATTTATTTGAGAACTGTTTTTCTGAATTATGATTTGAGATTCCAAGCATGTTCATGTCTTCTTTATAGCCTGCAGGTAAATGGACAGACCGCAAAATTAGACAATCATAGCAAATTAATTCTGTTGACATTCAAATCCAGTAGTCATCAATAACTAAGCATTTTCTTTTAATTACTTCATCATGTATGTGGCCCCTCAACTAAAGTGGTGACTTGATCCTTTGAAACTGATGAAAAATGTGTTTTTATGTAGCTCCGCCTTATCCAGCATGTTTATGTCTTCTTCATAGCCTGTAGCTAAATGGACAGAACCCAAAATAGAACAATCTAAGCTCATAGCACATAAATTCTGTTGACATTCAAATGCAGTAGTCATCATTACTAAGCATTATCTTTTAATGACTTCATCATGTATGTGGCCCCTCAACTAAAGTGGAGACTTGCTCCTTTGAAACACTGATGAACAATGTTTTTATTTAGATCCGACTTATCCAGCATGTGTATGTCTTCTTCATAGCCTGTAGGTAAATGGACAGAATCCAAAATAGACAAATCACAGCTCATAGCACATGAATTCTGTTGAAATTCAAATGCAGTAGTCATCATTAACTAAGAAATTTCTTTTAATGACTTCATCATGTATGTGGCATCTCAACTTGCTCCTTTGAAACACTGATGAACAATGTGCTATTAATGGTTGCATAACTGTGAAATACATAAATATGAACATAAAAGTTCATGCCTTTGTAAACAATGTACTGTGGACACAAATGGACTTTGATCTTAACTTTTACTGCTTTATTCTTAAAGAGTATAAACCAGTTAAATCATCAGCAATTCCTGGGAAGAGCTGAGAAGGTAAATACACCATGAACTTTACAGTGAGTGCCTGTACATCTGAAAACTGTTTAGAAAACCATAAAGCTGTTTTACAAAAAATGAAAAAATGTTTCACAAACAGCTTGATCTCTTCTAGGGTAAGGAGTCACATTTTAATGTATAAAGCTACTGATGTGGACTCAACTAAACTAAACAAATACATGGCACAAACAAATGGCAGTACAAACAAACTAATGGTTTACTTCTTGTAAATATCCAGTAAGGATCCATCATCCTTTTTCCTTTAGGATAGCTGAAGCAGTAGGCTCCTGCTCACAAAAACCCCTGCAAGTTTCAGCAAACCTTCAGACTGTCTTTTCTTTTAAAAGTGGATCTCAATGTATTGAACAGATCTGGGTTAGTGTTTGCAAGTTCTGCAATCGGAGCCTGAAACACAATGGTATTCCGATCGACCCCAAGCCTTGTATATGCTTCAGCTTTGCTGATGCGTTCCTTTTTAATCTTTTCCAAAACCATGTTGTATCGGCGGATGGAGTCGTCAGGGGTTTTGACTGTAGAACACTAGAAAGCATTGATGGTTGAATCTAATTAAATCAAACCAGCCTAGTAATTGTGCTATGCTACAGGTCACAGTTTTTACATTTGCTTAATCATCAAACAAAAATACGCAAACATTACATTTCTGTTCACAAACGGAGCTCATGAAACAATTTGTGGGCACTACCACTACTGTGGTGGCAAGTCATAGGGGAAAACTGTCACAGTTGTAACACATTTTTGACAGGTCTCTGTTCTAACTTGGTTTACACAAAAACAATATGGCTGAAAAGCTGTGAAATTCAGGTGGAAAAGAATAATACATAACTACTTTCAGGGGAGTGATTACTGCAGTAATGGGATTTGGTGTACTTCTGGGATTTGCCGTATTAGTCAATATAAGGAACCATTCCAAACCAGTTAGTGTGGGTGGAACTAGACCATGGCCATTTGTTTTCTAATTGTCAAAAATAATAACACATGGTGTACTGTGGAATTGACTACAGATAGTGATTGAAATGTGTTTTAAGTGTTCATTTACTGCCCAATTAGAAACAGACCACTATCAATTCGAGTACGACTTACTGCATACCTCTTAGTTTTTTGTCCATTTTCTTGGCCTTTTTGGGCTGGAACTTTAATTTCTTCTTGGCCACTGGGGACTCAGAATCGGGCTCAGAATCCGATCAGGAATCGGAGGATGAGGAATCGGTTACATCTGACTCGTGTCTTGCAAGGAGCTTAAGTGTCCTGTAACGCCTTCTTTCATAGAAACATAATACAGGTAAGCTTAAAGGTACAATATGTAATATCGATCAAAACAATAACAAAATACATACTTTGCAATGAAAGAAAACATCACTATACATATATTATATATATTTCTTAGTTGTGTACTTACATTATCCTAAATGTTTCCACCAACTTTCAAATCCAGAGAAATTTGTAATTTAATTTAAAGACACGGGACGTTTCTTTTTGTCGCCCATCAATGACGTCATATAATATAGTGGCTCTAAGTTCCAGGGAACCGCCAAACATAACGTGAATAAAGTTATAATATTTTTAACAATACATTACTTTGTCAGTGAACATTTTTTCTGCCGGAGACGCTAGATTGGAAGGTTGTCATTGACAACGATAACAAAACCCATGATCCCACGCAACCTCCCGACGTCATCCAAGTACATCTTTTGCTATTGTTTTGATTGAGAGCCCCCTGGTGGCCA
>JACXGM010031603.1:0-12909 GCA_016801145.1 Umbra pygmaea
ATTTTACTAAGCATTCTATTCCGGTATTGTTGATATGGTTTGACCTCTGCTTTGTATATGACTATTCTGCTTTGAATTTTCCCTGTACCGTTGCTCAACCTGTTATTGACATTCTGGCCTGACCCTGCTATGTTTAATGGATACTTCTGCCTAGGATATTCTGTACCTTAGCCGTCGGATTTATTCTCATGTTTATCAAAATAAATATAGTTCATATTAACTTTTGACGTAAATCATTTCAATGAAGTGATTCATTACACATTTACGTTACAATCTTGTTTTATATTGTTTGTATTTCTCTGCAGGCTGTTAATTGTAAGCATGGCTTTGTGATATCTTCATATTATTAATGAGAGGCAGTATTTCGATTTCGGTTACACAACACTCTGTAGTTTCAGACGGATCTACAGTAGCCTACGTGTTTCATCCAACTGCCAACGGTGTCGCCGTTTCTCATTTCACCCAGAGTTGTCATGGTCTGAGTTGTCATGTAGGACCGCACATTTTCCCATCAAGTTTGCTTTTTATAAACCCCAATTACTGCGTAGAGAGCTGCGTACGTCTTCTTGTGTGCATACGCCACATTTAAAAAATGAGGCCCCAGATCTCAACCAAATAGAGCATCTTTGGGATGTGGTGGAACGGGAGCTTTGTGCCCTGGATGTGCATCCCACAAATCTCCATCAACTGCAAGATGCTATCCTATCAATATGGGCCAACATTTCTAAAGAATGCTTTCAGCACCTTGTTGAATCAATGCCACGTAGAATTAAGGCAGTTCTGAAGGCGAATGTGGGTCAAACAGGATTAGTATGGTGTTCCTAATAATCCTTTAGGTGAGTGTATTGCCTAGAGTTAATGATGTAATTAAATTTTTTAATTTAATTTAACCTTTATTTAACCAGGTAAGTTGACTAAGAACAGTTTCTTATTTACAGCAACGACCTGGGAGCAAGTAGGGTAAAGTGTCTTGCCCAAGGACACTACGACATTTGGCTCAGTCGGGAATCGAACTGGCAACCTTCTGACTACAAGTCTGACTCCCTACCCACTGAGCCATCTGCGCCCCATCATAGCCACCATGGATTCCAAAAGAAAACTGAACTGGAGAGAATAAGAAACACTGCTTACTGAATTAGTAGAATTTCTGAGTAGAGAATGTGGAATCTGCGCTTCCACTGGCCAATCCCTCTCCACCACACTTGTGTGATTGGATGTGTCCTGTGAAGGGATATATTATATATCGCCTGTATTAGGATACAGTGATCTATTAATAAACTATGAAATAATTTGTGTATAAATAGCTTACAAAACAGGTTAGTTCATTTGGGCTTCTGTCAGTGGCATATGGAAAGGGATGAGCAGCCACGAGCGTAACAGGTATCCTTTATCTCCTATTAGATGACACTCCAGCATCAGAAAGTGCCTTTCAAACAGCTGCTTCGGGCCACTTTCATTCAATATCCGTGGGTCATGGGTAGACCCAGGCCATTTGGGTACCACATCCAAAATGTTGTAGTCTGCATCAAACTCAACTTGTGCGTTGATGCTGTGGTACTTCTTCTTGTTCATATAAACATTCTCGTTGATGCTGGGAGCAATGATCTTTATATATGAGTGCCATCTATTGCAGCTATTTGCATGAATTGTGTTTGCTTTTGTTGGATTATGCGGGGTGTTGTTGGGAAGTCAATGAAACATGTGACAATGTGTGGAGCTGTAAGTGCAATAATTGTTTCCATGTAAATTTGGCTTATTGATGATTGAGATGGGCCAAATCATCAGCGTTGCATTGCTGCAGATGAAGCATAATCACTACCTTCAATTCATCTGAAAATGCATTGCTGCATAAATGTCACTGGTGAAATGACATCCCTCACTCAGTTGCTGACGAAGATGCTGCCTGCTCTGTCCAAACAATACAGTTTTTAATTAACTGTGCAATGTCAAACAATAAAAAAAAACATTTTTCATCACCTAAAAGATTTGTGCACGTCTGTCTCAGCCATCACAAGCCCCTACTGGCAACTCCTAACCACTTGACAGAACCCTCTAGCGGTCTTAAATAGCTGGGAGAGTAAGAGCGATTCTTAGCTTTGAGAAATTTGATAACTTGCTTTTATACTTAAGACTAAAATGGCACTTTGAGAAGCTTGATAAATACAGACCCAGGTCTCTATATGATGGGTGAAGGGCTTGTTTGATCATTATACCAATTTCTATCAGCTGGTGTTAATGAGAACTAGAGCTTTATAAGCTCAGGTGTCCAGAGAGGGGTGCGGTTCATTGTACTTACTGTTGTTTTACATTTGGTGTGTGATTCTCCTGTTAGCCTGTTGATATGTTCTACTAGATTGTGTGTTTACATTTGGAGTGTAAGTAGAATATTCAGAACTGTTGAGCAAGTGTACGCTCTGTATATATTAGCCTGCGTCTATGCCGCGATAAGAACATAGTTGTCAATATATATATTATATATATACAATGTGCAACTCCTATTCTGTCCATAGCCTTGAGCAGATTTCCTTGTTTATTTCCTATTGCCATCAACTGAGCTCATTAAAACCACAGAACTATTCTCCCTGCTTGGTCTCCCTTCCTACACTACCAAAATATTTTGTGACAATCTGTCAACACAAAATACATTTACATTCCAGCTGACTGGCTGCTTTTGACACCTCCAAGAAAATGGCATTAAAATACAGTGAAAAAATAGACTGTCAAAATCCGGTCTATTTGCCAGATCTTTGTGCATACTTCCATCACTGCTTTTGTCCCTGGCTTGAATAAACATCCACCAACCTATGAATAGTCAAAACGAGTGCGGCTGCACGACTGCCAGCAGCCAACATGATAAAGATCCCCTCTGTCTCTCTCAAGAGGCAGCCCTGTAGTGGTGATCCGTCAATGTGACATTTATACAACATCTTTCGTGTTAGAAATATCACATCTCGCTCAATAAGCTTCCTGGGTAGAATTTCTATAAGAAAAAAGAACAGGTCATTTCTTAGCCATTTTTCATTATTTGTGAAGACAGTTGAATATTAAGTGATGCATTGGAGATTATCTGAAATCCTATTTGCGCTAATAGTTCCTATTCCCCATAATAGCTGAGAATCTGGAGAGCTGCATCCCAGATGCCTTTTAAAGGCTCCTCATCTCATTTCGCCAAGCTGCAATAAAAAACACCATAAAATAAGTGATGTGTATTACAACAGCAATGGGATCACACAGTGGCACAAAATGGCATGCAGTTTCTTTAAAATGCAGGGCAGAGAAGGCTGCAGGTCTGAGACAATTAAACTGCTTCTCGTTTTCAGGAAGATGTGGAGAATGACAGAGACAGATTAAATGAGAGGGAAAGGAGAGAGAAGAGAGAAAGCTAGAAAGAGGTATTCATACATACTGGAGACTTCATACATACTCTTCATACATCCATTTATCTATGGAGTGGGTGGGCGTCCTACCGCACCTCATCTCTCTAACAACTGTGGGCCAAGCACTTTGGTGAGGGAACTGCATTTTCATGCTGCAAAGGAAAACACAGACTTTAAAAAATGGGTAAATAGCCTCTCAGACGCAAGCCCTCTTCTTGTTCAGAAAAAACATTTCCAAAAGACCAAAAGCATTACCTATACCCTTAGCTGGACCCACGCTGTCTTTATTTGTGCTGCTGAGTCCTCCTCTCTCTCTCCATCTCCCTTTCCACCCCCCACCCCTGTTTAATTGCCTGCCCACCACGATTAATCAACCGCCTATGTGACATCATTGACACAGGGCCATAGATCAAGCTTTGAATGCAGCAAGAGAGCACATTAATTTGCCGCTTTGCTGGCCCAGCTAGCACTGCTCTCTGCAGTAACCAGCCATCATGGAAACTGTATCCTCTGTTACCCTGTGGAGTGGACATCCTTGAGAATCAAAATGAACATTCTTGTAGAATTCCTTCTGGTGTTCCTACTCATTACTACGCCCAGTGAGATTTCTGTAGACTGAGAATGCATCCTAAACTATGTATCTTTACAATATTTTAGATAAGTAGGCCACTGTAAATGGAATGGAGTGCTATTTGTGATGCAGTCAGAGGCTTCATGCTCTCAGGGCATTAGGTCTGGTAAAGCAATGCTTGAGGAAGTGATGTTTTCCTAATAGACCCACTCAAGGCTTGTCAAATACTCCACTGTGGTATTCTCTCATCTCTTTTTCATCTGTTTCTCTGCCTGCCATGATATTAGAGCTGAAATAGAGGCAATTCCTCTCAGGTTTCTAGCAGTTGGAAGACCTGTGTGAGCCATATTTGCAGCACAAACAAAAAAATCTTGGCACGCTAAACATTCTTTAATGCACATAAACAGGCACACATACAAACAGAGCCAAAATACACACAAACACACAGACCCACTCTCCTCTTACTTTCCCAAAGGCTACACCCAAACAAGAAATGTTACCAATAAAGGAATTAATCTAAACAGGTAGAGAGACCTTAAGCTCAGACAAGCTGGGCTGAAAACAAGCAGGAAGAACATAAGTGGCTCATTCTTCTCAATTTGCAGGGCTATTGCCAGTGTGACAAGGCAATCACTCCTGTAATATGAAATCCACATTGAACATCCACGCTGAGACAAGAGCAGCATGAGTGAAGAAGCAAAACAGACAGAGAACAGAAGGAGATTGAAGAAAGGAACAAAGAAAACCAAAGAACAAGGAGGTAGAAGAAAGAAATTAGCAAAAAAGAAGAAAGAAAAGAGAGGTGAGGGATGTGGAAAAACAGCCATTTTGCTGTGATTCTTTCTCAGAGGAGCCATTCCAATCCCCATCCTCTGTCAAATTGCTGTGCAATCTCTTTCCCTAATCCAAACTGCTTCCTCTGCCTGGTTTAATCCCTGTTCCATGTGCAACCCCTGTCCAATCACCATCCCCTATTCATTGACATGTCCAATCCTCATCTCAAGTCCAATTCTCATTGCCTGTCTAATTATTGCCCCCTGTCCAATCCTTGCTGAGTGTTGTTTCAAATAGTGTGCTCAAAGAGGCCATTCCTTGAGCTGAAAAATATACAGGTACAAAACTCTAAAAAGTACTGGCAAAAAATTACCTACAAAAAGCAAATGTGTTTTTTGATAGTATTTCTTTGTAAATTTAATCACAAATATTAATGAATTACTTATTTTACTAAAACATGAATGTAGCCTAGGCTAAATGTTGAATTATGAGAAGCAGAGTGTCGTAGTTGTAAAATAATTAGCAACAATTCTAAAACACAATAGCCAGTCTGTCACGATCTGAGCTCGGAACAAGGGAGAACCCAGAAGCAGAGATGGACACAGGTAAGATAATCTATATATTGATGTTTTATTGTACAGGTGGATAAGTTGATAGTTGATAACAGAATGGTATGGGAAGTGTGGAGATGATCTGAGGAGAGAGACAGAACAGTTGTGAAGTGTTGGCCTGTGTTATGAGGCTGAACCAGTTTGGCTTGGTGGTGGATAGATTGTGGAGTTGGAGTGGTAGACGGGTAGAAACTGAAGCTCGGGATAACAGACTACAAAACTTAGAAAACAGGAACTCTGAACTGACTGGAATAACTAGACAATAGACAAGACTAGAATTGCACTGAGAACACACTTAGCAGTACAATAATCCGGCAGGGATGGCTTGCCAACACCTCCCTAATAAAGGGAGGGTGGCAATCAGCCCCAGGTGCTACAGAGGAAACGTGCACAATATCATAACTGATGGGAATGGTGCATTCAGGAGTGCAGGGAATCCAGGAACTGGTGCTAGAGAAAATGATGAAGACAAACACATAGAGACAGACCAAACTCACACAAAAGGGAACCAGGATCAGGGGGGTATTCCAGAAAGCAGGTTATGTGACCTACCCGGGTAAGTAGGTCTGCTTAAGTAATTAAGCAGATAACCTCAACTTTCAGTTCCAAAAACTGAGGTAACTTTCAGGGTATGTAAGTTGCCATAGCAACTCACTCTCTGAACATAACCTGCCTCAGAGTAGGTTATGTTCCAGAGTTAGTTTGTTTCAGAGAGGTAACAGAGCATGGCGTGCTCTTAAGATGACGAAGCACAGATAATACAAAATATAATCTGCCGTGATAGGGTGATAAGAGCACGTATCGTGCTTTTGTATACAAATGAACATTTGTGGGAGCGTTACTGATTTACACAAGATTCATTAATTTATTTAACAAATCTTTTAAAACCACAGAAATAAAAAATGACACATCGCGGATCAGCGCCTAACACAGAGCACATTTTGTGCATTGCCCTTCATGTAGGGCTATTCGTACAGTACTGTCTAGTATGTCTTGCACTCAAACGGTTCCTACACACCTTTTTGCAGTTTCCTGGCCATAAACCACTGACAGTTATTAAAGAGGAATTCCACAGAGTGTCAGCTTTGTCCCTTCTATGATATTCATAAGAGACGATTGTAGTTACATGGCACAACATAATCTATGCAACTAAAATGTTTGTCATTGTATAACTTCATCCAATGAAGGACAATATGTTAATAGGAAGTCAATCCACAGCATCAATGTGCATGTAAAAATAGATTTTTGGGTGCTAAGTCTATGGCTGTTTAAACCTCAATCCCTCTCATTACTGGTCCCCACTAACGTTGTAATATAGTGATGAAACCCACCTCATCAGTAATGTTGAAGTCAAATGGCCAGGGTCTGTACTTGATGCCAGAATGTTTAGGGAGTCATTATTGTGCCACAGATTTCAACAGGGTATGTTTTGCTTTACACAATGTTTTGTTATTATTATAATTTTATTTCTGTATACACTTTATCTACCATTATAGGACAGTTCAGTGGTTACTTGCTGGGGGACAGAGGGTACCCTTGTCTGCCCTATATGATGACACCCTACCCTGATCCTGAGCCTGGACCACAGGCACTATTTAACTTGGCCCACAGCAGAACACGGGTCAAGGAGATTAATCTAGGCATCCTGAAAGCCAAATTTCAGTGCCTGCGTGGGCTCAAGATCAGTCCAGAGAGGGCATGTGACATTACAGCTGCATGTGTTGTTCTTCACAACATTGCCACCATGAGAGGTGAGAGGGCACCCCCTTCTTTTGATGAAGATGGCCAAAAAGAACCCCAAGTGAACCCAGTAGACCAAAGAGATGGCAGAATGGTACCAGACATGATTTGCCAAAATCAATTAAATTAAAATCAGTAAACAGTCAAGTTTTGATCATTGTTAATTTATTTCTCCATTTCGTGTAATAAAAGACGTTTGTACACTGCTCAAAAAATAAAGGGAACACTAAGATAACACATCCTAGATCTGAATGAATGAGCTAATTGTATGAAATACTTTCGTCTTTACATAGTTGAATAGGCTGATAACAAAATCACACAAAAATAATCAATGGAAATCAAATTTATCAACCCATGGAGGTCTGGATACGTAGTCACACTTAAAATCAAAGTGGAAAACCACACTACAGGCTGATCCAACATTGATGTAATGTCCTTAAAACAAGTCCAAATGAGGCTCAGTAGTGTGTGTGGCCTCCACGTGCCTGTATGACCCCCCTACAACGCCTGGGCATGCTCCTGATGAGGTGGCAGATGGTCTCCTAAGGGATATCCTCCCAGACCTGGACTAAAGCATCTGCTAACACCTGGACAGTCTGTGGTGGAACGTGGGGTTGGTGGTTGGAGCGAGACATGATGTCCCAGATGTGCTCAATCAGATTCAGGTCTGGGGAACGGGTGGGCCAGTCCATAGCATCAATGCCTTCCTCTTGCAGGAACTGCTGACACACTTCAGCCACATGAGGTCTGGCATTGTCTTGCATTAGAAGGAACCCAGGGCCAACCGCACCAGCATATGGTCTCACAAGGGGTCTGAGATCTCAATCTCGGTACCTAATGGCAGCCAGGCTACCTCTGGTGAGCACATGGAGGGCTGTGCGGCCCCGCAAAGAAATGCCACCCCACACCATTACTGAACCACCGCCGGCAGCAGAAGGATGTTGCAGGCAGCAGAACGTTCTCCACGGCGTCTCCAGACTCTGTCACGTCTTTCACATGTGCTCAGTGTGAACCTGCTTTCATTTAAGAAGAGCACAGGGCACTTGTGGCGAATTTTCCAATCTTGGTGTTCTCTGGCAAAAGCCAAACGTCCTGCACGGTGTTGGGCTGTAAGCACAACCCCCACCTGTGGATGTCGGGCCCTCATACCACCCTCATGGAGTCTGTTTCTGACTGGTTGAGTGGACACATTCACATTTGTGACCTCATGGAGGTCATTTTGCAGGGCTCTGGCAGTGCTGCTCCTGCTCCTCCTTGCACAAAGGCAGAGGTAGCGGTCCTGCTGCTGGGTTGTTGCCCTCCTACGGCCTCCTCCACGTGTCCTGATGTACTGGTCTGTCTCCTGGTAGCGCCTCCATGCTCTGGAAACTACGCTGACGGGCACAGCAATCCTTCTTGCCACAGCTCGCATTGATGTGCCATTCTGGATGAGCTGCACTACCTGAGCCACTTGTGTGGGTTGTAGACTCCGTCTCATGCTACCACTAGAGTGAAAGCACCACAAGCATTCAAAAGTGACCAAAACATCAGCCAGTAAGCATAGGAACTGAGAAGTGGTCTGAGGTCATCACCTGCAGAACCACTCCTTTATTGGGGGTGTCTTGCTAATTGCCTATCATTTCCACCAGTTGTCTGTTCTATTTGCAAACTGTGTGATTTCACAGAAGTGTGATTGACTTGGAGTTACATTGTGTTGTTTAAGTGTTCCCTTTATTTTTTTTAGCACTGTATGTATTGCTTTATACAACATTCAACAACAAATGTCAGATTAATGTTCATATACTGTTTCCCACCTTAAGCTGGTGCTCTAGCAATTTAATTTCAAGTCTGGCTTTTTTATGTTGACCCTTTTCCCCTACAATTGAAGCATTTGCAGTCAAATAAAATAAGCATGCATAATGCACAAGTGAAACAATGACTGTAAAATGCATTCCAATGGCTTTAGAAATGGTGACAGTTGATGAATTAATTTATTACTGTCACAGCCTGCTCTGGATGGGCTGGGTTTAGTTCCCCTTTTCTGTTATTTTCCTTTTGCATAGGTTGCATTTATTGTTTTTTATTCAGTGTTACACGGTGGTTGAGTTTTACGGTTTAGTATTTGGTTACTTCCCAATGTGTGTTCCCTGCTATAGTTTCTCCCCTTTTAGGTATATTATTTAGGTCTAGTGTGATGTCATTTTAGTGTGCAGCTGTCCTGTATTATGTATTAGTGAAGTGCTACTTAACCCTCATGTTTCTGTCAGTCCCCTGTTCATCAATGTATCCTGTCGCGTGTCATGTTCAGTGTCTCCAGTATATTTATCTATGTTTAGCCCCTCGTGGCAGTGTTTGTTTAATGATTAAGTGTTTGGTTAATAAACACAAGTTGATTATTGCACCTACGCGCTTGTCTCTGCCTCTTCCCGTGGATACGTGACAGATTGACGAACCACTTCATCATGAGACAGCGAAGGAGCAACTGCGTCTCCAGAGAGAGCCGTCCTCTCCCCCCCGGAGGAGGTCGAATACGACACCGAGGGAGTAGCCTGTTTTGGGTTGAGTAGCTGGGTGATGGACGCCGTTGAAGGCAGCACAGATGAGGCGGAGGACTGTGACTCCTGGGACGAGGAGGAGGAGATTTTTTTTTCTCTCCCCACTCCCCTCATGGTCAGGTTCAGGGTGAGAGGTCCCTAACTAGGACCCCCCGTTTGACTAATGACCCCTATAGCACCGCTAGTCCCTACAGAGCCCTAGCTAACTCCGTTAGCCCCGCTAGCTCTCTGGCTAGCGTTGGTAGCCCCTCTTACTCCTCCTCACTACAGCCAGCAGCATAGAGCCCTGTATTGCCCTGCTGGTTTGTTTCTAAAGCTAAGCAGGGTTGGGCCTGGTTAGTCCCTGGATGGGAGACCAGTGCTGCTGGAAGTGGTGTTGGGGGGCCAGTAGGGGGCACTCTTCCCTCTGGTCTATAGATCAATCCCAATGCCCCAGGGCAGTGATGGGGACATCTGCCCTGCTTAGGGGTGCCATCTTTCGGATGGGACGTTAAAAATGGGTGTCCTGACTCTCTGTGGTCATTAAAAATCCCATGGCACTTATCGTAAGAGTAGGGGTGTTAACCCCGGTGTCATGGCCAAATTCCCAACCAGGCCTCACCTCAATCATGGCCACCTAATAATCCCCCACCTTCCAAATTGGCATATATAACTACTCAACTCTCCACCTGATAGCTGATGTGTGGTGAGCGTTCTGGCGCAAAATGGCTGCCGTGCATCACCCAGGTGGGTGCTACACATTGGTGGTGTGTAACTCCCAGGCTGATGGCCCTAGTGCTAAAGTCTCCTAGGCTTTCTGTTCCTACCCCAAATAGGGCACTTGTTACTGCCCCAGTTGCTTCCCCAGTTACCACCCCTAGCACCCCAGTTGTTGCCTCCAAGGCTTCTGTTTCTGCCCCTAGGGCCTCAGTCACTGTCCCTAGGGCGCCAGTTCCTGCCCATAGGCCACCTGTACCTGTCCCTAGGTCTCCACCCAGGCTCCCGAATGCCCCCTTTATGGCCCATATTAGGAACCCCATACCCAGAGTAGGGTCGGTTAGGGGATTAGTGAGGAGGCCTGAGGTCAGACCTCCTGCTGAGAAGGACCTGGTGGCCCTCACCATTTCCGAGCTAGAGGGTTCAGCTCTGTCCTTCGCCCTGTCCTTGTGGGAGGCAGACCACCCTTACCTGGAGGATCACAAGAGATTCACCCGCCTACTACATGACATGTTCGGGCCTCTCCAGCAAACGGCCGCCTCGCCACCATCACCACCAGAACTTCCGGCAGCGGTCTGCCCACCGCCAGAGCCTCCGGCAGCAGTCTGCCCACCACCAGAGCCTCAGGCAGCAGTCTGCCCACCGCCAGAGCCTCCGGCAGCAGTCTGCCCGCCGCCAGAGCCTCCGGCAGCAGTCTGCCCGCCGCCAGACCCTCCGGCAGCAGTCTGCCCGCCGCCAGAACCTCCGGCAGCAGTCTGCCCGCCGCCAGACCCTCCGGCAGCAGTCTGCCCGCCGCCAGAACTTCCGGCAGCAGTCTGCCCACCACCAGAGCCTACGTCCGGACCCCCGTCGCTGATCTCCTGACCCCCTTCGCCGACGTCGCTGACGTCCGGGACCCCGTTGCTGACCTCACCGCTGGACCTCCCTAACGGCCTGCTGGAGCCAGGGCCCCCTGACGCCCTGCTGGAGCCAGGGCTCCCAGACACCCTGCCGACAGAGCTCCCAGACACCCTGCCGCCAGGGCTCCCAGACACCCTGCCTGTGACAGGGCTCCCAGACACCCTGCATGTGACAGGGCTCCCAGACACCCTGCATGTGACAGGGCTCCCAGACACCCTGTCTGTGACAGGGCTTCCAGACACCCTGCCTGTGACAGGGCTCCCAGATACCCTGCCGCCCGGGCTGCCCAAACTGCCTTTCCCCGGGCTGCCTGAACTGCCTTTCCCCGGGCTGCCTGAACTGCCTTTCCCCGGGCTGCCTGAACTGCCTTTCCCCGGGCTGCCTGAACTGCCTTTCCCGGGGCTGCCTGAACTGCCTTTCCCCGGGCTGCCTGAACTGCCTTGCCCCGGGCTACCTGAACTGCCTGTCACAGTGACGCTGCCAGTCCCTGTCCCAGTGCCATTCCCGGCCCCAGTGCCATTCCCTGCCCCTGTCCCAGTGCCAGTCCCTGCGCCAGTCCCTGCCCTGGTTCCGGTGCCGGTGTCCCTCTCTGTCCCTCCTGACCCAGGGCCCCTCTCGGTCCCTCCTGACCCAGGGCCCCTCTCGGTCGCTCCTGACCCAGGGCCCCTCTCGGTCCCTCCTGACCCAGGGCCCCTCTCTGTCCCTCCTGACCCCGGGCCCCTCTCTGTCCCTCCTGGCCCAGGGCCCCTCTCAGTCCCTCCTGACCCCGGGCCCCTCTCAGTTCCTCCTGACCCCGGGCCCCTCTCAGTCCCTCCTGGCCCAGGGCCCCTCTCAGTCCCTCCTGACCCAGGGCCCCTCTCAGTCCCCCCTGACCCCGGCCCACTGTCCCTCCAGACCCCGGGCCCTTTCTCTTGCCCACCCCGGTGTGGTGGGCGTAGGGAGGGGGCTCTGTCACAGCCTGCTCTGGATGGGCTGGGTTTAGTTCCCCTTTTCTGTTATTTTCCTTTTGCATAGGTTGCATTTATTGTTTTATATTCAGTGTTACACGGTGGTTGAGTTTTACGGTTTAGTATTCGGTTGCTTCCCAATGTGTGTTCCCTGCTATAGTTTCTCCCCTGTGTATGGTGTTGTGTTTGGCTCCCTCTTGTGTCTGTTTTAGGTATATTATTTAGGTCTAGTGTGATGTCATTTTAGTGCGCAGCTGTCCTGTATTATGTATTAGTGAAGTGCTATTTAACCCTCATGTTTCTGTCAGTCCCTTGTTCGTCAATGTATCCTGTCGCGTGTCATGTTCAGTGTCTCTAGTATATTTATCTACATTTAGCCCCTCGTGGCAGTGTTTGTTTAATGATTAAGTGTTTGGTTAATAAACACGAGTTGATTATTGCACCTTCGCGCTTGTCTCTGCCTCTTCCCGTGGATACGTGACAATTACAAACACTGACAAAAAAGTGAAAACATCAATAAATCATAAGTTTTAATATGGTACACCTACATTTTACTAAGACATTTATAAATTTTTAAATATTTTAAATTCAAAATTTAAATGCCAGATGGTGTCGGTGTTTGGTGGTTCTAGTGTTAACGGACATTTACTGTATTTATAAGTATTTTCTGTAATTGTCTTGAAGAAATTGTATGTAAAATAACAGAAAAAGTACTGGAAAATTGTTGAAGTGTGGGAATTTTTGCATAGTATGTATTTT